>JAGKQE010000120.1:0-53578 GCA_022609375.1 Xenosphaeropsis pyriputrescens | reverse complement strand
GCCCGGCACCCAGCACCCACCCTTACCCGTCACCGCCCGGCACCCACCGGCCGTTCCCCCTCACCGACCGCCCGGCCAACACCCAGCACCGGCCGTTCCCCCACACCCCCCCCCCCCCCCCCCCCCCAAACCCCAACCCCCCCCCCCCCCCCCCCCCCCCCCCCAAAAAACCCCCCCCCCCCCCCCCCCCCCGGACTGATACATAGGACGAGATGCTGCACTGCTGCAATGCGGCCATGGTGAGATGGTGAGATGGATCTACTGTGTAGGACGGTGGGCTTAGATGGGGATATGGAGCTGGATATGTAGCTCCGCATGTACAAGTACAACTGCTACTGTACAAGTAGCTACTTACCTATGGAGGGCCTGCATAGTGGGAGGGCCATGGATGGCTGGGGTGTGCGGGCTGGATTGTACGGAGCAGGGGATGTATGCATGTAGGAGTGGACGGGCTTGAGCGGTATCGATTTTTGGGGGGAAGGGGAGGGGAGAGGGGAGGAGAGGAGATGAGAGGGAAATCAGGTCAGGTCAAGTCAAGTCAAAGTCAAGGGGATAGAAAGGAAAGGAAGGGTATTATGCATGGGCAAGGAGGTACATAGGTGGTCTGGAATATTGCACAGTAGAGTATGGATGTGTGCATGTACATAGAATGTTGATGGAAGACTCGGAGGATGGAATATATATTGGATGGAGGACTATTAGATGAGATGGCATGGGATTGAAATGGAAGGGGGAGATGTCAAGCAGGTAGATATCATGAGGAGGATGATGATGATGATGATAATGTTGATAGGTATGATGAGATGCATTCGCTACGTATAGGTATGTATTGTGTTACTTGAATAACTTGATTTACTTGTATTATTGCTATTATAACTTGTACTTAATCTCATTCATCCTATCCTAATACTTGCTGCCTATTCTATTCTATAATTACACCTACAACTCACTTAACCTCAATCATTACCTACCATTCATAGGTACATATTCCTACATCCAAAACATCCCACACAAAACATCCAGTTGATATCCTCTCAAATCCAACATCTCTTCCGCCTGCCATTCACCTCTCTCCATACAAGATAGCACAATAAAAACCCCCGAAGTAAAAGAAAGAGAGGAAGTCAGAAAGAAAAGTGGATAAATAACAACGGACTGACCATCGCAACTCCGACTCTGGACTGGGCCTCGATTCGATGATTTGAGACCTGTCCCCTCAGGCCTCAGCTCAAACGAGGATCCAGATCCGCTTTGCATGCGCTGTGCTCCATTTGCCTTTCCCTTTCACCTGGACACCACATCCTCTGCACTGACACTGACACTTGACATTGACACTGACGCCGACATTACCGCGTATGTCGTATGTGTATGCGTGCACACTCCACGATGAGCCTCGACTCAAGTCGCCTCAACTCAACTCGACTCGACCGACTTTTCAATGGAGTTTACGAAGGAGAGTAACGCACGCACGCACACACGCACGCATACGAGGGGCACTGCGGAAGGCCGAGCATGAAGGTCTCAGTTGCATCGAGAAAGGATTTTGATTGCTGCGTGATGATATCATTGAACTAGAGGAAATCAAATCGAGTTGACTTTGATTTCAATCGTAAGTCCTGTACTGTGCTGTTCTGTTCCTTTGCGGCTGGGATCGAGGATTCAGAATCTTCGGACGGATGTACAAGTAGATTGAACAGATTTTGTTACATAATTCTCGATGACAGCGAAGGTGCTTTGGTAATGATGGATGGCTTTGATGGATACCTGAGCTATTCCATGGAGGATGGATATGGCGGATAAGATGGGATTTTGCAGTGCCGAGCCGAGTAGAGTAGACTGGTCGGGTCCATGTGGACTAGGTGACTAGGTGAGTAAGTAAGTAACTTAATAATTATGGATAACAACATGAGACGAGCATGGGATTGATGAAGCAGAACGAAGGAGCTGCGATGATGACTGCCAAGTCCAATCAACACGATTGCTTGTAAAAAAAAGTGACAGATCGTCAAGGCAGAGAGAGAGAGAGAGAGAGAGAGCAAGCCGGGAAATATTCCGGAGAAAAAGAGAGGAATAATACAAACATATGCATCTTGACTCTGATACACAAATATCCAAGTACATAGTACATAATTATACGATACCAATTCTGTAGTATGTACATACAAGTAATCGCTTGTAGCTGTGAATATGCACATCTCATCTCATCTATCACCATCATACCACCCATCAAGCCCACCAAGAACGTGAGGAATGCACGCCGGCACCTCCATGACGACGCATCCATCACGTGCCCCCATCGGATTCCGAGGAATGTAAATGCACAGCACCACCGATAGCCAAGGTACATTCCTCCGCACGATGGATGAAATCACCCAGACGCTCATTTAATCAAGCCAGCCACTCAGGTGACTGAGATGCCGAGGTGCATTTCCACGCTGGTTCATGAGTTTAAGTTCTTGTTGACTGCAAGCTAATTCGGTAAAGGTACGCAGTATCTCTTGTGGCGTTCCTGTGCCTTGTGGATATGAATAGATTGAAGATGCATACTCATGTAGCATAGCACATAGCACATAGCACTTGTGAATAGTGGCGTCGTTCGTTCGATGTAGCGGCTGGGGGCATGTGAGGTACCCGCCTGTGCGCTGAGATGTGATAGGGTAGGAAAGGAAGGCGTCCTGGGTTGGAGAGGTTGGTAGGTAGCTTGTGATGGGGTAATAGCTGGGGAAGATGGTTGTGGGGAGTTCTTGAGATGATGATGGTGATAGTGGTGATAATGGTGGTGATGATGGGGAGGCGGGGTGAAGAGGCGAGGAGGCGAGTTAGATGCTTGCAGAGGTTGTTTGAGTCCTGGTGGCGATGATGCAAGTCGACGTGAAATACGAATCTATCGTTCGTCCTCTGATATTGGTGAAGGACATAGAGACTTTGTCGGTGGAAAATAGAATGCAATGTATTGCTCTAGCTACTTGGGCGTATCAACTTGTCATGATTATATTGCTGTGTGATTGGCATCAAGCCTGTTTTCTGCTTGATACCTTCCAATCTAATCTCGTGACGTTGAACTCTAATATGCTTCGAGCTGTACATAGATAGATTAACAAGAATCATACATATGATGGGCGTCGTCGTGTAAAGGGTGATTCGGACGCTTACTTTGTGCGATTTCAAACCAGACCTCACTCCGCGCTCGAGAACATATCTCACCACTATCCTCCTCCTCCTCTTCTTCCTCTTCCTCCTCGTTCACGTTGTCACTATCTACAGTAGCTGTGACAACATCGAGAGAACGTAGGGTCATAGTATCCCAAAATCCTCCCTCTAAACCCTCAAGTTCTCGAAATATTTGATAAGCCACAAACCTTCGTGAGCTTCCTTACAATCTTCAGAATTTCAACAGGGGCAAGAGATATACATACATCCAGACGAGAGTCAACATGATATTCTATACCAGAGAGCGAGTCTTGGATTGCAGCTTAGCCCCTGACCTTTCCATTGCTTGCCCCCCTCCCCCCTACAGAGTTCGAGAAAATAAGGCTCTTGAAACCTCAGAACTATAGATATAGCAAAGAATGATAGGTGCCTAGGTATACACATACATCATCTAGCAACCAAAAAAAAAAAAATCCCCAAATCCAGCACATCTTCTTGGCGTGTAGGAATGGTTCTGATGGATTCTTCATAACATCCAATACGCCGCTCGCCATCATCATCCCTACCATTATCTATCTCATCACCATTTACATTCTCATCATTATCAGCGGATGGAACAACCACGAGAAGAAGGAGCAAGAGTAAAATTTCCAGGAAGGTCTTTCTTCTACCAACGCCTTCAAACACTTGTTGATACCCGCCCTTACAGTCCTGATGCAATTCCTAAGAGGCGGGGCAAACTACAGGACTACAGCGAGGATGTCCAAGCCACAGCTCAAACTATAGCTATTCACAGCTCCTGCTGTATCCAAAATCCAAGAGCAAGAAACTCCTGACGAGCTCTTGAATCTATACAGGGAATCATACCAAAAAGGGCACGTCTATGCTATCCACGTTAGAACTTAAGATGGAGAAGTCGATTTGTCTATTAGTATGATTCCCTTGCCTACTCTGTATTCCAATGTCCCGATCGCTATTATTATCCTTTTCATTGTCACGTCGTGTACAATCTCACTGTTTGCAGCACTGAACTTGGAGCCTACCTGCACACTTCAGCAATATTTTGCACGACAAGCTAGTTTCGAGGCTTTGGTAGATAAACACATCTTTACAAGGTTGTGTATAGTCTTGGGAGAGATAAGTAAGGATTCGATAAGACGTGATGGTAGTGATGGTAGTAAGGGCGTGTTGAAATAGGTGTGTAGATGTCAAGAATCCGAGACAAAATTCAACAATCAAGTTTTTTATACAGATGGGTATGAATGAGTGCTTACAGGTCAGACAGCGATGCAACAGCTCCACTCTGCTTTCTACGCAGAGAAGGATTTGTATCTCAACTAACAACATCCCATCCTAGTCAAATATCCGTGAGAACACCGACCGAAAAAGGCTCCAGCAGCTATTCATATGAACAAGAACCCTCAGTAAGTTTACCTACGATTCCAAACAACATCATCAAAACAGACACCCTGGCTAGACGCCACAAAAACTCATGAGATGAATGTGTCTTCTGACATTGTACGTCAGACCGGCTATAAAGAGTAAGTGTACCTCACCAACAACGCCAAAAAAAATTATAACCCCATACCAAAAAAAAAAAAAAACATCCGCTCCCAAACCCCAGAATATCTCCACAACGAATAACTCCACAGATCCTCAAGCAATGGGCCCTACCCAGATAACGAGCACATACCCAACGCCACCATGCCAATCAAGCAACCCGTAAATCCCAAGTCCCAATCCCTTCGAAGCCCATTCCAATTTCCACATCCAGGTCCGACTCTCATGATCACATACATCAATCCCCTAGTTCGTCCGCTCTATCAGCACCCTCCCCACCCGGCACGTTCGTGAGATCATCAATATGCACCGCACTGACTAACCTTCGAAACTGCTCGTTGACAAACGCCATACCGCGGTCCGCAACGCTGATAATCTGCTGCAGCTGTTGCAGCGCCGTATCATTATGGTTGAAGAAGATGCCGTCGATACTGCGCTTGAAATGCGATGTAGTGTTACAGATCTGCTGATGGGCCTCGACATCGTACGTATGCGCGAGGGGTGCCTCGAAGACCTTGACTGCATCTACGACAGGGCCGTCCTTTACATCAGGGTTAGCGGTGATAGCTTCAGATATCTCGGCGGATTCCTCGGGGGTATTCTCTTCGGCGGTGTTGGTGGTTAGTGGGGGTGGTTGCGGGACGCCCATAACGGCTTCCACGAAGCGCAGATCGAATGAACGGCCAAGGCCAGCTGGGTCTTTGAGATCGAACTTCTTTGGCTCTTCGGGGTCGTGGTTGGGCTCATAGTCATCGTATCCCAGGCCTGTGGCACGGATTATGTCCAGATGCAGGCTGGGCATGTCGCGTAGTTGGTCGGCAACGCTCTTGTGTGAGCTCAGACTGTCTGGGTCTTGTTTACTGACGATCCAGGAGGCTGTCTGGTCTTCGTCCGACGTGCCGAAGACTTTAAGATAGACTTCATTCAGGTATAGCTCGCGCAGGGATTCGGAGTTATGTTCGATCAGCTTGATCAGTAGTTCGGAGTCGATGTCGATTCGTTTGAGCTCCAGACAGCGCAAGTTTTTGAGAGCTCGATGAGGATTGACTGGCGGGTATGGAAAGGACTTCATCATCCATTCTGGGAAGCCCGTCTCACTGCCATTGTGGATGCGTGTGATGTGACTTCTCTTCACGTTCCAACCTATAAGACACATGGTCTCGAGGTCTTCGGCAGCAGTGATGAGATGCCATAGCCGTATCGTGAAGGTGATGATTCGCTCTGGTTCCTTCTCTTGACGTTTGAAAGATATGACTAGGTGTTTGAGGTTCCGGAATACTTGTAGCGCATTCTTGAGATCCATGGGATTTGAACATATACTCAACACAGAGGCATCGCTGACATGATCCAATACGAATGTTTCGAGCGCTTTGTGCTCCCAAGGTCTTCGAGCCAGACATTCGAATGCAGACGCTAAAAGTATTGTTGCTGTCCTTGTTGACCGGCCAATGATTTGGAATGGAAGGTTGAGCTTGACACTCGTGAGATTGGGAGTAGATCTTAGGACATCGTTGAAGACTCGGCGGAAGTCATTCTCGTCAAAGGTAGTTTCGTTCATACAGTACTTCCGTTGCGATTCGATCATGGCTGTGAATTCAGGGACTCGACCTAGAATGCTGTGGAAAGCGGACATCAAGTTCACTATCTCTTCTGATCACACTCATTAGCTGCATTTTCTCTCAAGCAGGAGTGGAAGACATTACCTTCATCCCGAATGACCATCAAATCACAATATATTGCCTTGCAATACATGCCGATATCCTTCAGGGCCTCTAGGTTCGCAGTTCCCTTGGCATGCCTGAACTTCTCCATCTCGAGCTGTACAGTCTTGAAGGCGTATGGTTTGAGGACCGCATCGAAAGCCTTACAAACCAATCTGAGTTGAATCAATTCGTTCTTCTCGAAACGGCACATGCTGATGTTATAGGACAGGACCTCCTGCAACAGTTCCGGAGGTAGTTGATCCATCATGACAGTTGGTGCCTATGTAGGCTACTTCGAACGAGGCAACTCAGTGACTGGTGTCAACATGTATATGGGAGGAGGTGAAGAAGCGTTGATGGATTGTCGCGAAGCTGGGTATCTATGAGGTAAGTTCAAGGTTGCGGCACGACTGTGCAAGGCTGTGTTGATAGGCTCGAGGGCAGTTTATTGGTACAGCCTACAGCCCACAGCCTCGAGCCTGGATCTGCATCTTCATTGGCGGTTTCGGTGAAGGAAGTACCACTCCGACAGGATAAGGTAAGGCAGGTAGGTAGGAAGGATGATTGTCATCAAGGGGCACGACCCCGACCCCTTACGTGCAGATTATTCACGAAGGAAACAATGCAACACCAACCTTGGTAGAACTCTGATATTCCAATATAAATTATTCTACGAAGTACTTCTTACTCCAGATAGTAATTCAGGACTACAACCGCCGAACCACATTTTATCGAACATTGCCACCTAGACGCACTACGAACCATTTTATAGAGGAGTTTAATTAGGTATCAAAGGTTCCAACCCGTATTAATCAAAAAAGAAAAAAAATCACGTTTGTTCACCAGATATGAAACCAGACACCACAGTCCCCGATTTTCTCTGATCAGATAGAAACATTTAGATTTGGGATGTGTTACTATTCCGTACATAAGTGTTATTGAATGAAACCCCCAAATCAAATCAGAATCGGCATGAGGTTCACACGATTGAGATCTTGTTTCATGTTGATTTCATCCAGTACAAATCCTGCTTTTCGATGAAAGAGACGTCACCATAATATACTGCCTACGACGTCTCACCAAGATCCGTTTTTGGTTATTTTCTGGGCTTTGGTTAGCTGCTCCAAGGACTTTTATGATGTGTGTCGAATTCCATCTCTAGTATATCTTGTACAAAAGTGTTTTACTTTGGTGGATGAAGTATGGAAATATGCTCACTTGAAGGCTATGTAAGTAGTTGAAAGATACAAGTATGGTATAGGTAGATAAAATAAGCTTTCAGCTCTAGCAATTCTCTTCAGACACGATTCGAGCTGTTGACATTGTTGCAGAAAAGGTATCAAAATCGTCGACAAATCTGAAAATATTGATGTCAGCTAAATATATGAAAATGGCTGGGGATGTTGGGAAGAATTGGACAAGGTGTGCAATTAAAGGTGTTGGCATAAATGAAGCATTCGAATTTATTATCTTTTAGATAGATCGAATATTCCTCATCCTGTTACTAGAAACAACATTCTTCTATTATAGCCTCAAAAAGACATCTAAGAGCTACTGCTCCTATCGAAGCATGGGTTTTTTACGAGTGAAATTGTTCTTGTAGACTGAATATTCAAAATTACTGAACTTTCAGAACTCAGTTCAAGTGCTGATTGAATTATAGTATGATATACAAACCCGAGATCACATATGGAAGATACAGGCAAATCATAGGCATAAAGAATCTCAGTAGTACAGCGTGGACTCCTGATTCCTGGATTCCCAGTTCCAGAGATCAACATGTGATAGACAATATATTTTATACTCCTTACAAAAACCCCGTTTTTATTCAAGGGACCCTTTACACAACCTTCCCCTTAGCTTACACTCGACTTTCTTTATTGAGAGGAGATTTATACACAATTCCAACTGCTCGAAAGAACAGCGTGCGCTTGAAAGCCCGGATCATATGGATGTTGGGTGATTGCAACAGAATCCACGGCTCCGTTTCCAAAATGTCAATTCTCGATCCGGAGAAGGCCTTGGGACCTTCGATTCTATTGTCGTCCGATCCATGATCCTCCTTGTCCCTTGTCACAAGCCGCAGCTGCTTTCCATGCTCGTTGGTAGGACCCGCCAAATCCCAAGAGACCACAACACCAACGAGTCTTCTTGCCTGCACTGTCTGGACCAGCCTTCTTCATACGCCTCGACCATATTTCCTGGAAGCTCACCAAGTGATGACATCTATGTAGTAACTCATGTTCTTCTCCTCATTTCTTTTCTCGCTATCCTCGCCTTCGCTGCTGCTCTTGACGCCATTCGGGCTGCCCTCTTCAGCGCTCTTCCTCTCTTCGCTGGTTTCTTCATCTTTGGTTTTACCACCAACGGTCTCTTGATCTCCTTTGGTACCCACAGCGTATCCAAGTACCGTTCCATCGCACGGGGGAATACTTTGAATGCAGCCTGGCGCACCTTCGTATAATAACACTGCTCGCGAGGTCGAACATAAGGAGGCTTTCCATACTTATTGATGAAGCCCTCCCACCGCCCATACCCACCATCCGACTGCGGCAACAGATGTGCAGTCCAATCCTCGCTGTCGTTCTTAGTTTTGCCGAAATACATCTCTTCGGGCGGTCCATCGCCCAGCCAGTAGCAACCTTCAGCCGGCCCAATAGATTCCCACTCGATGGGATAGTCCTCGCCAGCAATCTGGCCAGGTCGACATTGAGCCGCCCAAGCATACCGCTCGTCACGACTCATCATGCCTACTCCCGACCAGAATTGGTCGCGCAATGGTCCACCCATCAGGAAATCCAGCACTTTTGTCGAATCCTGCGACAAGAATAGTAGGTCCTTGTTCTCACTCTCCTCGACACGGAGGTGCAAGCCATTCTTGTTCAGAACAAGACCGCATGGCTGGACGAAGCTGGCCAATATATGGCAGAGGTTGCCGTATGAAAAGCGAAAGAGCTTCCATTGCAACTCTTCCAAAGTCTTGACCATTGAGAATGTGAGCATGGTGTGCCGCTCGATGTTCTTGTCCCGAAGCTCTTCGGGCATGGTGGACTCGTCCCATGGTACTCTAAAGTTCATGGCCTTTATCCTGGTGAGGTTCTCGGCGTCCAGATATTCTGCTATCTGATCAGACGTTCTCTTACGCCTCTCGACAGGAGTGAAGTCCTCCGAGGTGACAATTTCGTGCATCGGTGTGACTGGAAGTGGTTCTGCAGCGACAGCGATCACATTTCCCGTGGGCAGTCCACGTGCTGTGTCAGCATGCCGAAACCATCCACGGAGTGTGTCTCTGCACTTCCTTTGGACGTCCAGATGTGCTTGATTCACTGCGCGGTTACGGTATATTGCTCTTGCGAGGTATCGTTGCATCACCATGGCTGCGGTGGCGGGGGTGGAAAGATATTCCGGGGATGCAGTGTTTTCTTCTTCTTCTTCTTCTTCTTCTTCCTCTTCCTCTTCCTCTTCCTCTTCCTCTTCCTTTTTCTTTTCCTTTTACTTTTCTTTCCTGGTCTCGGTCTTGAATTTTACTGCTGTTCTTTGCCCTCCTCTCTCATTTTAGGTTCGTTACAAGTAGAGAAAGCCAGAACTATGGTGGCATGTCATATCATCGAAGTCGCAGTGCAGTACTCGATGATGAAGGCTCTTTTGCATGATATGGAGCTGGATCTGGATCTGGTGGCAGCGAGATTAAGGTTTTGCGATTGTATTTGCTGTGGGTGCTATGGTCTGTCATCGGAAGAAGTGAGATCCTTCCTAAGACTTCTAAGGTGCGACTTTCTGCAGGGTGGAGGCGAGCTAAACAAGGCCAGGCAATGCAGGCAATCTGCAGCCATCGGCACGGGTTTGATGAAGCATGTACCAGTATGTATGAATAGAAAGCGGGCGTACGTATAAATAGGAAGGGCAAGGTATGTTGTATGTAGAAGGACGTGCTAGATACAGACTGCTTGCCTCAACTTGAATGGATATGAATACGGATATCTTGAAGCTTGAGTAAGGTGTTTGTAGAAAAGAACAAGTGATACCAGGTCGAGAGAGGTGTGAATTGCATGCATTACTCTTCATCTGCATAGAGCGGTTGTACTCATTATTCCGCGGCAAACACGATGCAAAAGGATTGCTAACAACAAGTCAGAATATGCATTATTGTGGCTGATCTCAACTATGAATACTCTACCCATTATCTACTCCGTAAAAGCCGTCATGTAGTGCACAAGAGTTATTGAATTGTATTCCGTAATGTATAGAATACCTAGACATATATACCGACATGAATTCATTGGTCCACGTTGACACTTTATCCTCATTAGGGAATCTATGGCTTATAGAATATATGCCGCATACGATACATATTATATGCATAATCATAATCATAATCATAATTATAATCATAACCCCAATCATAATGTAATCAAACTTCTATTCTTAAAACGCGAGTACTTTACCTCCCTAGGTGCACCATGAATGAACATGAACGAAAGTGCGACCGAGCAACCCCAGCTCTATCTATACCTGGGCATCAATATCTATTACCTACCTACCTTTCGTGTTGTTCCACCATGAAGTCACCATGAAGTATCTAGAAGCAGAGTAGGTACCTAGGTATTACATATATGTATATGTGTGAGTCTTAACCCCCCCCTTCCACCCCCTTACCCCTCTACCTTACCTACCCTTATGTAACCCTACTCTACTACTACTACATACTACTACATACTACTACATATGCACTCCTTATTAATCCTTATTAATCCTTATTAATCCTTAAGGGCGCAAGCAGTCCTTTATCGAAAAGTCTCAGAGCACTAGAACACTAGAGTAAGGTAGAACATTCACATCCAAGGACTTTGCCGTGGCGCGAAAAGGGCACCAGACAGACCAGAGGTGAGAAGTTTTAACATACGCCAGTCTAGGCTATAATTATGCACTTCCTATGATAGCCGATATTATAACATAATAATACTAATCTGATTGGAGTGGGGTGGGGATTGCAAAAGTGTTAATGCGCTATATCACCTTAGTGTCTTAATCAAAAAAAAGAGAAAGCACATTAGGTTACCTAAGTAATATAAAACTCCCTTACTTCTCCGTTATGCCTATTAGGTAGTCACGACTTTTAGCCAATTGATTTCTGTTGTTTCCAACATCTATATTGAGCTGGCCTAAGGTTACTTGGGGAAAAAAGAGTTGTTGTAACCCTTATAATCCTGCTTAAACCCTCTTATATCTTCTTCCTATCTACCTACCTACCCACCTACCTTACGTTACAACCTTTACAACTTACAACTTAAACCACTTACAAACTACAAACTACAACCAACAACCTACAACCAACAACCTTTACAATCAACATTCAACATTCAATTACCGTGTTGACAACGCGTTTCTAAATCTCATCAACTGAAAGTTCGCGTCACATACAATATCAGTCTCGCGATAATCATTCCCGTTTTTATATCTTCACTTTTCATCTACGACTTTGATTTGTCGCATCACGTTTCTCGAACTGCAGACATTTCTTTGATGCGTGTGCCCCCTTCGCATCACGACTTAGTGCCATCATTGATCAATCTCCAATGATCAACATCAGATCCACCACTCAAGATGCCCAAGTTCAATGAAGATGAACTACCAAAAATAAACAATGATGAGATGGACTCAGTCACTTCCGAAGTAAGTAGGTCGGTCGCGTGCTTTTCTGAATATACTCGGTGGTAGAGTCTCTATCTCCAAACAAATCAATCTCTCATTCTTTTTCTACCCCCTTCTGCATCTCTTTGTATACGTGCACGCGTATATCCTTAGAGCAGCAATTCCTCAACACTTGATCTCCACATTCAAAGATCAAAATATGACTAGTCATATTCAAAATGTGATGTTCATTCACATATATAATCATAACTGTAATTGAAGCAGTATGCTAATATTTGTGGCAGGAACAGGAATATGCATCCGCAACCCAATCACCCAAGGATGATGGCCTCAAGGCTGATATGGTTAATGGTAGATCTACATCTGCAAATGTGGTCACAGGTGTTAATGGCTCTAAACCCCCAGCTAAGGTGCCATCCCCACCGCAAAACGGGAATATTCAAGATGGTTCTATAAAAGGTGAGGGTAAACTTCATCAACTCTTGGCTCTTCTGGATGAAGTCACACCAGATATCGCGCAACAGGCCGTATTAAAGAATTGGAGGAAATGCATGACAGGCAATGCTGGATGCGAGATATATTACATATCTGAGCTTATCCAAGCTGCCACATCTGAAACCCTCTCACGAGCCATGTCTAATCCTAGGACACAGAGAGAGATACTTGAGTCCATGTCATCAAAAGCCAAGCATGAAGTTATCGACCGCTTTTTCAAAGATGCTCAGCTTGCGGAGCTTATGCCCGTCATTCATGCGTTGCCTCAAAGGGTGAAGCGTGAGATAATCGATCGGTATATGCAAGATTCCCCACCAATCGAGATCCTCAAGTCTTTGCAGCCAAGAGTGGTCATTGAAACCTTATCACCTATGGTGAAGCTTGAAATAATCGATCATTACATCAGGGAAGCTCCAGCTCAAGAACTCTTGACGTTGCTTGCTCGCGCAGACAGGCTGGGCTTCTCTATGGATGATATTATGGACGATGATGAGAATACCATGCCGAATAGTCAAGGACTTCTCGATCATGCTCAGGAGCCTCACGTTCAACAGAAATACCCGGAGCCTCCACATCATCAATATTCTTCGTATCCTGTTCAGCATCACCAACAACCCATACCTCCACCTACTTTTGAGCTTCCAGCTCCTCGAATGGTGGATTCACCTGTTCAGCAGCCTCATCAAGTCCAGGAACGTCTTGAATCCCCAAATCAAGCCGAAAGTCCACCAAATTCGCAAGATGGCGGGAAACACAAGGCGAGACTCGGTGGTACCTGCCCAGAATGCGGCCGAAGATTTACTCAGAAACACAGCCAGCAGACACATGTGGAGCAACAAGTGTGTTGGAAAAAGTCCAAGGAGATGGATCCGACAAGACCATATGATCCCAGTAGAACAAGATACGAATGTCCTGGCTGTGATTTCAGGTTCGCCCATCCTCATGCACAGGAATACCATATCACGAACAACCATTGTGGAAAGATATCGAATCCCGATGGATCATGTCGTCTACCGCCTAGGGCTACTGGTCCACCTCCAGCCACAGCCCCTCCTAGAGTTGTAGCCCCTCCCATGGCGGCAGCTCCAACTCCGCCTGTAAATAGAGCCTCTGGTTTCCAACCCATCAACGGAGCCTCGCGGAGTGAAGAGTCAAAGAAGCGTCTCAATTCTGCACTTGCAGAGTCTCAAGCATATGTTCCCTCTGGAAGCCCTGCGGCTCAGACACCAGTTGTTCGCCCTTTTCAAGTGGATCCAAGAACCACCCGACATACGGGCTGGTCAATACCTTCACGACCAAGCCCAGTCCATTCAACACCACAGCAGCAAAGCCCGGTACCAGTGCCAATATATCGCGGTAACGACGAGAAGTACTATGACCACTTGTCACCGGGAAAGAATCAGGAGATCAACATAGAGTTCGATAGGTCGCAGGCAATTCTTGATCAGGATATTCGTGACCTCGATCCTAACATGCCTGCTGGAGAACGTGAGGTGGCCGCTCGTCGAGCCAAGGGTCGCTTCTACGCTCGCAATAACGGAATCAGGCGACAATTTGAAGTCCCAATTCAGGAGAACAGGAAGAAGGACAGGACTTCTACAGGATCCTCGGCTGCAACGCCAACACCTGGCCTCTCGACGGGCAAGAAACGCCGTGGTCGACCTTCGAGATACGACGTTGCGGCATACCAGGCACAGGCTTCACCAATTCCACCCTCTCAGATCGTCAGAGCTCCTGCACCACAGACAATGGCCTCGGGTTCCACGACCCAGCAATCATCGTCTGGCATCCCAAGACCAGACTGGCTTGGATACTATGGCTCAACCGTATCGACTCCACCAGTCCAAAACGGCCGCCACGTATCTGATTCCCAGGCTCCGCAGCTGAAACGCCCGAGTCTAGGATCTGCTCCCCGTCCCCAGAGTGGAGATGGCCAGTATGCGCAGAAGCGCCAAAGAACAGATGATATCCAGTCCCACACGAGATCCGTCAGTGCAGAAAAGCCCCGAGTGCCCATTGACGCTGCGCAACGCAAATGGGAGCGCATCCAAGGTACTGGCGGCTCAGTTCCTCTCGAGCATCTCGGTGCTGGCGAGTCGGCACTGCCGCATGCTCGTGAACCCGCGGATCGGAGAGGTAGTCAGAATAACGTGGCTGAGAAGGCAAGGGGCGAGCCGGTTGAGGCAGTGTATATATCTTCCGACGACGACACGCCTAGCTATGACGGCGGTGAGGACGAGGATGCGGCGGACGAGAACGAGGAGATCCCGGCTGTTAGGCCGCCTTCGAACTCCGGGCATAGAGGGCTCCTTCCGCAGCGCTCGTTGACGCCACCGCGCAGGATGATGGCGAGGAGAGGCGGGGGCAGTTTTAGTCCCAGAGGCATGGCGAATCGGAGGGGCTTTGGTGGGAAGGGTTGATGGTGTCGACGACTGGTGAGGGTTTGATGGGGGGCTTCATGACGAGCCGTCGCTCAAACTATGCATTGTTTTCGCTGCATTGATTGGTAGCTTAGCCTTGTTTCCTTCACCGCATAGCATGTTTGTCTTACCAAAAAGTGCATGGAGGGAACTGGTTCGCTGCTGGCGGGCAATTGTTAAGGCGCATTGTATCCGATAGTTGTTGATAACTCTTGTTTCTTCGTTTTGAAGCTCTTTTCAATATCCCTGCAGAGGTTGTTAGGTCTTCGGAATTCAGAAGAAGCTTAAAAAAGTCATTGCATGTGATTGTCGATCATCTTTGTATGTTGACTCATGAATAGAACATTCTCATAAGAAGAAGAAGGATTTGCTCGTCATCCTTAGGTCTCACATCTCTTATCATGTGCATCATGATGTGTGAAGGTTCTCTAGATTCAGGTATTCCTCAGATGTGTATCGCCCCGCTGAACGCCAATAGCACCATGCCGCATATCCCTCCCACGCCGTTCTTTTGAGTATACAAACTCGTCGTTAGAACTGTCGTCAGAATCGAGCGCCTATTTCTTTCCACTCTTCTTGATGCCCTGAGAACCGGTGTTAAGTGGTCCCTTGGAGCCCTTTGCCTTAGCAGCCATCTCAGCCTTGGCCTTGGCATCTGCACAACAGTCAGTTCCGGCAGATTCACGAGGAGATTTTGTTCGTGAAAGACATACCCGCTCTTTGCTTGTCCTGGAAGGCCTTGTCCTCCTCATCCAACTCGCCCTTTGGGGCCTTCTTCGCTGCCTTCAAAGGCTTGGCCTTGCCACCTGCGTGAGACGTTAGTAATTGCGGGGTGAGATTTTCAGGGTCCAAGACACACCTGCTCTGTCGACTCCTCCCATGCTGACTGTTTGTTTAGTTGGTGGGTTTGAGGGTAATGTAAAAGATGCCGGAGATCGTCAGATGTGAAAAGCACGGTTTGTTCGGTGGGATGGGACTTCGTGCGGTGCGAAGATCCATTTTCTTTGCGCTGAGTAGATGTCGGCCCAGTCACCCCCGAGCTAGGCCTGGTTGGGCAAGCGTGCCTTCGTTCGTGAAGAAGCATGCGCCCTCGCGCTATCGGCATCGTTGATAGCCTCTCAGTCTCTCTACCTATGTGTCTACAGCTTCTGGTTCTCGACGCGCCCAAGCTACAATCTACACCCTATATCACCCTATACACACAAGTGTACCGACGCGCATCGGGAGACCTCAATTCCTTTAGTCGATCTTCCATTATCATGCACTGAGCACTGAGAAGAGAAGGCGATAGAAACCCGGTTGGGCTCTTTTCACATTAGATATAGATTCTGTTCCGTGGCTAACACACGTACCACAAGGCAGGGGGATCTACCGTCTGTGATATAGTCAAGATGGCTTCTTCCGCCAGCTCCGATGAGGGGGAGATTAGAGATAAGCGTTTGGAGAAGGCAAATACGTCGCTGTCTCAATTCGATGGCTCTTCCGTTGACCGTCCAGACAGAACTCGCAGATATACGAATTCGATCTCACCAGCGCCTGAGAACGGCGCTTACACTAGGAGAAGGGGCGCACGAAGTCGCTCGCCTCCTCCGTCCAGAGGTTCGAAGAGACCCCGCGACGATGAATACTCGGACCGTGGACGCGGCGATCCGAGAAAGTTCAAGGTCCATTACGAGGAGTCTCAGTATGAGCGCAGACAGCGACCTCGCGTGTCATATGCAGATGTAGACCACGGAAATGCAGATGCCCTTCGATACGATGATAGAGATAGAACTGCACCCAGACGCTCCCAAACGCGAAGCCGCAGCCGATCGCCATATCGCGCACCACGTCAAAACGAACGTCGCTCTGAATACCGCGGAGATAGAGGCATCTACAATAAACAAAATGATCGCCAATTCTCGCGGCCATACCAACACAATGGACACAGGGATCGTGGTGATAGACGAGATGCTGATTTACGTCCTGATCGTCATTCCGACTCGCAACGAAACTCCGAAGTAGAAACACCAAAGTCTACCAACGACACCGAAGATACACAGGTTAACTACGATGCTGAGCCTGTTGATGAAGCAGCACTTATCGAGCAGCGTCGTAAGCGTCGTGAAGCTATCAAAGCTAAGTACAGAGGGTCCGCTACTCCATTACTGGTACAAGCTCTACATATTCAAGACAGAGAGAAATCAGGTGCTCCAACCCCTGGAGATACCCCACAGCCTGAAGACAGTGCTCATCCAACTCGATCAGGTAGGTTGTTACTTTGCGCCATGGTTCGCCAGACTAACAGTATTACAGTATCCCCAGCTGTCTCTACTCCAACAACACCAAAGGAAATGATAGATCCGACTTCACCGTATCCATTTGCCATCACTGATGATCAAGAACTTGCCAACACAAATGGTGATGCTATGAGTGGTGTGGAAGAAGATGGCCCTTCTGCAGCTGATTATGATCCGACAATGGACATGCAAGATGACAGAAGACGTGAGAAGCAGCATGACGATATGGCCTCCAGATCCTACGATGAAACAAAGACGACCGCTGGAGAACAGGATATTCTTATTCCAACAGTCGAAGAGTCAGCTCCTGAACAACTAAAGAAGAAGGATGAATTCGATATGTTTGCTGAGGATGATGACGATGATATGTTCGCCGAAGAATCGCCAGTCAAAAAGGAGACAACTCTTGCGGCACCTTCAAAGGCTGTCCCACTTGCAGAAGGCAAGACTCTCGATATTGGTATGCTCGATAATTGGGATGATCCAGAAGGTTATTACAAAGTAATTCTCGGCGAACTTCTCAGCAATCGTTATCATGTGCAAGCAAATTTGGGCAGAGGAATGTTTTCCGGTGTGGTTCGAGCTACGGATATCACTACGCAGAAATTGGTGGCGATCAAGATCATTCGAAACAACGAAACAATGCGGAAAGCAGGAATGAAGGAAATCGAGATTCTCGAGAAGATCAACGCGGCCGATTCCGAGGATAAGAAGCACATGATTCGACTTGAGCGTCACTTCGAGCACAAGGGACACCTCTGCATGGTATTCGAGCATTTGAGTATCAATCTTCGCGAAGTTTTGAAGAAATTTGGCCGCGATGTTGGTATCAACCTCCGTGCTGTTCGTGCCTATGCCCAGCAGATGTTTCTTGGCCTTTCACTCATGCGCAAATGCAACATTCTCCACGCGGATCTGAAGCCAGATAACATATTGGTCAATGAAGGTCGAAACATGCTGAAGGTTTGCGATTTGGGCTCAGCTTCTGATGCATCGGATAACGAAATCACACCCTATCTGGTATCCAGATTTTATCGTGCGCCAGAAATCATCCTTGGAATGCCATATGATTTTGCTCTTGATATTTGGAGTGTTGGATGTACCCTTTACGAGCTATATACTGGCAAGATCTTATTTACTGGAAGAAGCAACAACCAAATGTTGAGAAGTGTTATGGAATGTAGGGGTCGATTCACCACCAAGATGTTGAAGAGAAGCACATTTGCAGGTGTACATTTCGATGAGAATGGAAATTTCAGGAGTGTGGAGGTTGATAAACTGACTGGCAAGGTACGTTGTGTTGAAGATATTCTGTCGGGTTTTTCGTTGTTTTCATCCCTTGGTTTTCTATTTTGATGTTCTGCATATCTTCGGTATATCTGTGCCCTGTATCGCGAACGCGTTTCAGGTTTTCTATTTCAGTGTGGAAGCGCTGTGGCGTTGACACCGGCGTCACATCACCTCGCATTGCATCACAGGGTCGTCACCGGCGTTAAGCACAGACCTTTTTGTAAAGGAGTGTTGCTTCCATACGTACAAAAAAAAGGGGGGGATCCCTACCTTTCTCCAACAATCCTTCAACCTAAGCATTGTCATGCCCCGGAACACACAGCTAACATATAGTCTATCTTTAGGAAATCGTCAAGATGCTCACCCTTGCTAAACCAACACGCGATCTTCGAACCCGTCTGGTATCCGCTTCCCACGGCCTGTCGGAAGATGAGAGCAAGGAACTGAATCTTTTTATCGATCTTCTAGATCGTTGTCTCACCCTCAATCCCGAGAAGAGGATCACAGCCAATGAAGCGTTGAAGCACCCCTTCATCATGAGAAACAAGCCTTTCTAGCCGCTTTGTACGCCATCCTGAGGATCATCATAGGGAATGCATTCGCTAGGGCTGAGCTAGGGCCAATGCTTCTTCTACTCACCTTTCACACTTGTTAGTTCATCGTCGGCACTCACTCTGCTTGTCTTGCATGATGTTGAAAAATTCACGGAGATCCTGTTGACTTGGGGGCGGTTAGCGTTGGGAAGAACGGCAGGCCGTCGATCAGTGTACATTCCTAGTTACGGGGAAAGACGAGTACAGTTATCCATGTACGTAGGCATTGCTATATGGTGTAGCTAAAAATGCACGCTCCAATG
Source organism: Xenosphaeropsis pyriputrescens (assembly GCA_022609375.1). Taxonomy (NCBI): domain Eukaryota; kingdom Fungi; phylum Ascomycota; class Leotiomycetes; order Phacidiales; family Phacidiaceae; genus Xenosphaeropsis; species Xenosphaeropsis pyriputrescens. The sequence continues at coordinate 34,173 of JAGKQE010000120.1, read as the reverse complement.
CCAATACAATAATCTACACACCCTCATCGCCACCCTGCTCGTCATCGCTACGCCTCGTGAAACATGATCCTTCAACTCCCGCATTCAATCCGCAGCATCGGCGGCGTCTACGAGCCTCTTCCACCCCTACCCTTATCCCTCCGTCCTACCCCATCTCGATCTCACCCATCTCATTCATCCTCGCCACCCGCCGTGCATCACTTTACATCTTTCAATGATTTGTAGACCCTTAATGTCAGCCATTCTGACTATCCTCGCCTCGTCTCGTCTGTGCCCCTTCCCCGAATCCTGCTACCCGCTCAAGCGGACTCGCCGTCTTTATGCATACCAACCACTCTGTAGCCCCCAATCCCAATCCCAATCAATCTCACCCATCGTCTTCCACCCCCATTCCTACTCCTAATCCTACTCCTACGCCTACTCCTGCTCCCACTCCTGCTCCCACTCCCCGTCACTCCGCCCATCCCATCCCATCCCATCGAATTCTCGACGCCACAAGAAGATCAGATCCTCGCCGCGAATGCTTCCCCACCGACTGGCGCTTAGGCACGCCGCACCCCTCCCTCCCCCGACGCTACACCTCGTCATAGGGCGCTTCGGCGCGGTTCCTCGTGCTCGCGAGGGATACGGCGTCATTGCTGTGCCTATTGCAGGCTGTGGATCGCCGGCATTACCTGACTCGATAACCTTCTGATGCTGCTTCTGATGTCCGTCGCGCTCTTTGCTTTGAGATGGTCTTGAGGTGGTGGTGGTCATGCCGTGGGGGTTTGCGTGAGGTGCTAGGATGGGGTATGGGAGGAGACGTGCTTGTTTCCTGGGCTGTCGATTTGGATCTTGGGGACCGTCTGCGATCTCGTGTTCTTGCTGGTCTTGGAGTCGTCATGGCGTTGGCTGGTCACGGGGTTTGGAGGGAAGAGACGCGGGAAGTGCATTCTTGGGATGTGAGGTGCTTCGTCACCATCGTTGGGTGCTCTGCGGGTTTGGAATGGAACGTGGGGGAATGTTGTTGGTCGGTACTGGGGATACGGAGTGTCATTTCAAGAGTATTTGTGATGTTGGGGATTTTGCTTGCCTGAAGGATCTTGTAGGTATGCTCTACTGTGAACCATCAAACTCACTTCCTGGAAATATTCGATGGCTCAATGGCTTGTCCTGGACTTCGTGTTCGCCGCGCATGATTGACTGAGGGTAGATGAGGTATGGTGTTTCAAAGTGTGAAAGGGGTGATGTAATTCAAGTGTGATATTCAAACTCTTTCCACCATCACACACAGACATACACATACACAACACAAGCCTTCCTCAATATTTCCCCACATGGAAATCCTCGCCGGAATGCCAATCCCCTTTCCAAGCCGCAACGAAAACCTCCAATCTTCCCGTCGCCCACAACACCGCCCACTCACCAGAAACCCGACCCCCTTTTCCACATCAGAGGCTACGAGAGCACACACAACAACGCCAATCATCCCACACCGCGCAGTCCCCAAACACAACCCAAGAAACCACCCCCCCCCCCTCAACAACTCCCGGAATCCACAGAAACGCACGGCGGAATGCCGCGCCAGATGGGACATGCCATCGACGATCCGCGACACGATGCGTCAATGGATGTTCTGGCCCGTAGCGAGTCTCGACATCATATCCGCCCGGCGCCATATCTCGCGCGCAGGTAGGTGGGTGAGCGGGCACTAGCTTCAACGGCATTCCGGTGCAGGCGTAACGGCGTGTTGGGGAGGGGCGCATTCTTATTTGCGCCACGCATATTTGGCCGGGTGGGGAGGGAGAGAGGGAGGGAGGGAGGGATGGATGGGATATGTGGGCAATGAATCGTAGAGATACCTACTGGAATTTTGGATTGTGGGTTTCTGTGTCGTTTCATCTCTTTTTTCATCTTTTTTTCATCTTTTTTCTTTGCGGGCTTGGATCCTGATCTGAAATCTATCTGCGCGTTGGTTTCGTGATGCTTGTGATGCTTGTGATGTTTGTACTGTATGTACTCTATCAGTATGCAGGTATGTATCTCCCTCCTACCCTGGCCCGCACGGGCGTCGTATGGGGTAGATGATCGTTGCACGTCTCCATCTCTGCCGTATGCATTGCATATATATACTCTAATTGCATGTCATGGTACTTACTTGTATGGCATGGCTAGTGTCTTGACATAAGTACCTGCGCATCAACCACGGCGGGCCAATTCGCAAGTCAAGTCAAGTCAAGTCAGAGTCCGATAGATAAGGTCCAAATTAAAGAATTAAAGGATTACAAATTACAAATTACTCGTTGCAGATTGTGGAAGAGACGAGGAAATCAGTAGGTGGCTGATATGGGCTTCGTATCCTTCATCCTCTTACTCTACTACATACGTAGAGGTAGGGGGCCAGTGGGGGGTTTATCGGCGTTAATCGGTCTTTGGTTTCGGGTTTGATTTCGATTTCGGGGTTGAATTTGAATTTGAATTTGATGTTGATGGGTGCTCGGTTGACATTTCATTCATTCATTTATTTATTCATATATCTGTAGATAAAACGGCTTGTTTGAGATGAGAGCGTCCCTTTGTAATTTAACGTTCACGTGCCTTGCAGCTCCCTTTGCTGCCCTGGCTTTCCCTGTCATGGATTCGAGCGGGGATGGAGTTGATGAGAAGGGGAGTGTCAGGGAGATCATGGAGGAGGTATGTACTTGTAGAGATGGAGATAGAGATGGAGATGAAGATGGAGATGCGGATGCGGATGGGTCTTGGGTTGACACTGGGATCTGGGATCTGGGATCTGGGATCTGGGATTGAGTTGAAGTCTGGGTGAGTCTGTGTCTGGGTGGATTGGAAGGGGATGAATGAATGAATGAATGAATAGATGAATGGACTGGATTTATGCAATGCGAGGTGAGTGAGATGAGCGAGGTACATAGGTGCTCAGTCTATTGTTGCTGTTGATAGATGAGATGGATGACTTGGGATGGGATCAGCAGGACCAGATGGAAGAATCTGTGAATACATGAATCTGAGATATCTCCATCTTCTCCATGTCCATGTCCATGTCCATGTCCATGTCCATATCATTTCGAATCTACTCATCACCTCCTCCAACAGACAAGTAACGCATGAAGCAATCAATGCGCAATGAAGTCTTTGTGATATTCAAGCAAGCCTCATCGTCATCTCCATGCTCATCTCCTTCTCCTTCTCCTCCATGTCGCCCTCACCCTCATGGAACGTCTTATCCACATCAACAAAGATCGGCAGGGAATGACATACGCCGCACGTGAGATCGTCACTGAATGCTTGGACCCTTGAAACACCATGACATCGGCCTTGATGCCAACGGCCCAAGTCTCAAGTCTCAAGTCTCAATCATCAATCATCAATCAAGCCCAATCAATGCGCCTCTGGCATCTGCAATACACTCGTCCCCGAGATATGATACTTATGGTACATACAAGTAGACGTAATAGACTATGGAGTGAGATTAAATGATATGAATGATATGCACTATGCACTATGCACTATGCAAACCTATCGCAAGGTGGCGAATACCCTTGAAAACTCTTGAAAGGGAGTGGAATGGAGGATTCTTTATGATATGGAGAGGGTTGGATGGTATCTTGCTATACTCTACCTTGACATCTACCCACCTATGTACATAATTATATGTATTTATGTACTATGTGCTCTACGCATACAGAAACACAGACGCAACCGGAGGAATCTTCAATGCATGAGTGAGCAGCGACAACTTCAAAGCGCCTCCTATCCCCCGCGCGGCTGGTCACGGAGCATTGACGTCTACTTCCAGATTCCAGGTTGGAGATTCGTCGATTGGCGATGAGATAGTTACTTGATACTACTACTAGCCCTCGCCCCATCAAGAATGACAGACCGACGCCCAATGAATCCGAGCAGAGAATCCGGATGGGATTGACATTGACATTGACATTGACATTGGCTTTGGCATTTCGCATCGGGCCTCGCTCATCCTTCCACTGCAGTCAGACTACATGCTACCTGCCTCCAAGAACCCTTCTCGCCACTGAGCCTTTGGGCCGCTGGCGCCCACTGCCGTACAAGTGCGAGTGCGAGTGCGAATACTGTATCTTCCTCGTATCGACGATGAGCGTGTGTTGTTTCGAGAAGCCAGGGGTGACTTCCCGGCGCATAGACGTGTTTGTACTGTCGATGCTGTCGAATCAATGCTGTGGCGCTGGGTTTCGAGGGGGCGTCAGCGTCAGCGTGGGCGTGGGCGTGAATGCTATGCGATGTGTATGTTACAGTACTAAGCATGTATGTGTATGTGTATGAATATGAATACGTATTCCATATGTGTACATAGTATATTGTGTGTTGTATTGTATTGTATTTGTATTGCATGTCGCTGCGTAATGCTTTGTTGGAGCTTATTCATATTACCTCGTTTCTGTGAGTACATTAGATACTCCACGATGATAGAATTCATACCTCTACACGAATCCCAAGCCTATGCAATTCCATCCACAATATCGCCATCGAGGCAAGGGAAAGGAAAACATACCCAAGTACGTACGTTTGCAGCGTCCATTTGTTTGCAGTAGACACATGGCATAATCAGCAGAACATGGAGAGATTCATCCATTCATCCATTCATCTCTACTCATCTCTATTCACAACAGTCATCTTGCAGACAAGCAATATCAAATACGAGCCGACTCTGCACTTGATCGTCGAGGGAAGGTCGTACAATCCAAGTACATCCGTCATCTACATCTACATCTACACAGCCCACCCTACCCTACTCGCTGCGAGCGACAACAAAGATGATGCCGATGCCGATGCGGTCTCTGAGATTACCCCGTATACTGTGTTCACCTTGTACAGTAAATGGCATTTTGGGATGGTGGTACAAAGATGTTGTGTAAGAGTGAGTTTTGTTTTCATGCTTTTGTGTGTATTATGTATGTATGGATGTAAGTAAATGTAAATAAATGTATGAAAGAGTTGGATTCGGATGAGTCGTTCATCTTGCTGTTCCGGCGTTGCTTTGTGTACCGTTCTGTAACTGTAGATGCTCGTCTGGCCATCTCCATACATATGACATGTCTTTTCGCCTCCTGAGTCTTCAGATTCACGATACTCTCTACACATGTATGTCCGTTTGTGATACTGTGTACAGCTCCCAACGACTACTGTAGATTATTACATGTAAGTCGGTACTGTATATCAACATATATGATAATGATAATCCTATGTACATAGATTACACATGCCCACCCTATCCTATCTATTCTATCTATTCTAGTAGTATTCTACTTTACTCTACGTATTTCAGTACTTCACTTCACTCTATTTGATCTTTCCCGTGCATCATACACATGTATGACTTTCTTCAATGGGTATTCTTTGCAGCACGCACGTCGAATTAGTTCCTCGGTACTCGTGCAACTGTCAGATCTCACTTCACTTGAATCACTTCCCTAGCGCCGCAGATATGCTCCATGCATCCACGTCGCCATCTGTCCAACTGTCCATGTATTCATGTATTCATCTATCCATCTACAGAGTGTCAATCTATATGCGTCTGCTTGGGGCTGAGCGTGGTCGGGAAGGTAAGTAGGTAGGTCGATAATACGGTCAAGATTCGATCAAAACATCACATCACATCTCAGTTTCACGACTCTCATTCTTACAGCGAATCATCTCAAGCATCTGTATTCAGAGGATTTCCTCGTTCTACTTGTACTCCACTCCATGTAAAATCCCAGTTGTGCTTTGATATGTACTTGTGCGCTCTCTACTCTAATACTCTCACTCCATATTCATATTCATATCCATAGTACATCCTATCTATCTCAGCCCAAAGTCACCTCTCCCACAAAGTAGAGCATGTAATCATCCTCATCCTCATCCTCAATCATCTTCAATCAGCCAAGTAATCACTCCTCTCTCACATCACCATCACCATCACCATCATCATCACCAACTCCCATCTCCACTTCCACTTCCTCTCTAACCCATTCCCACCTCTCCAGACCAAGCACCCCAAGCATCCCACACCAACTCAACTGCCAGCAAGCAAAACATCAACCTCACCTCTTCCTCTCCCCATACCTACTTACAGGAATAGTCTTTGATATCTACAGTAGTCGCACGCAAGGATGCAAGCACCTAGCATCTAGCAGACACGAACCCAGCGCTCGTCTCGTCTCATCTCGTCGAGTCGAGTTGAGTCGGGGAGCCTTCTTGCAGCGACTCGTGTGCGCCTACCAGCCCGCGCAGCCCTTGACCTGGGTAGGGAGGGGCACAGGGACTTTTGTGTGCTGGACACGGACGTTGGGGATATGTAAGTATGTGTGATGTGGTTTGTTTGGAGTTGAGGTTGAGGTTGGTGGATGGAGAGTGATGGTAGGTAATGTGCTGTGTTGTTGGATAGAATACTATGTATGTACAAGGTTATAATACTTACGTAGTAGTAGTAGTAGTAGTAGTAAGTACATATCAAGTACTAGAACACTATGTATGTGTATTTTACTGTAGATATGTATGTGCAAGTATTATTATGGATACATATATGGATACTCCCTACTCTATCTAAGTCGTGAGTATGAATCAAATATGCATGTCAGACAAGACAGTCCAAGTCACAGATGGTCCATTCCCATTCCTTATTCCTCATTCCCCATTCCCCATCCATTCCCTCCCCAAGACTGTAGAGGCACGGGCGGTGAGAAGCTTGTCTTTGACTTGTTGTTGTTGTTGTTGTTGTGCTTCTGCTTCTGCTTCTGCTTCTGTTTCTTGATTCGGCCTTCGCCTTCATGTTTGATGGGGTTAGGTTAATGCTCTGTCCTCAGTCATCAGTACTCCGTCAGTCCTCAGTCCTCAATCATCAATCCTCAGTCCTCGCTACCAACAACACACATTCCGCATGAACCCATTCCCTCAAGTCAAGTCAAAGTGTCATATCGTATCGACTTACGTCGTGCTGAAAGAAAGTCTATGCGCAAACATCCATCCTCCCCTCCTCTCCTCTATTCCATCCTGCTTAGCAGAATCAGAATCAGAACCCATAATTCCAAAACGGCCTTCCTTGGAGGGGTAAGGGGTTTTTGGAGGGGCAAGGAGGGGGCACGGAGGGGTTATCTGGAGGGGACAGCGAACAAGTCAAGTCATACGTAGCAAGTCATAGCAACAACTGAAGACAAGGTCAGGTCAAAGTCATGGCAACTCAACTCGTCTCGACCCGACCCAACCCAACCTAGACAGTCGCAGGTGAAGCGTAGGTAAGTACTGGACTGTAGGATCGCGAGTCGAGTCGAAGGGGGGCGTCCAGATGATCGATAAGGCAGTGATGTGATGTGAGCTGGGCTGGCCTTTTTTTGTGGACGTGTCGAGTGGGGATGTTCTCCATAAGTCTAGATGGGGTCATCCTCATCCTCATCCTCATCCATATCCATATCCACATCCACCATGTGTATCTGCGTGCTGTACGAGTGGAGAGGCGTGCATAATGGGCGTTGAAGGCTTTTCCCTTCTCGCTGTCTGTGTGTATTCTCTTGGTTTTTGGTTGCGAGAGGGATGAAGGCGGTGTGTTTTCTTTAGCATTGGGATTTGGATTTGGATGGGATTGGGATGGGATAGGATGGGATTAGGAGGCTCGGTTGGCCGGGGAAAGGGTATGGTAAGGTAGGCATGGTGAAGTTGAAGTTGAACTTGGAGTTGAACTTGAACTTGAACTTGAACTTTGACTGACTTTGACTTTGACTTGTCACTCTGATGATGCGAGGTTAAGTCAAGTTCAAAGACGATGAGCGTACGTGCAGAGCTTGGACTCGCAGCTTGTGAGTTGTGAATGGGGTCGAAGGTTCTCGGAAGCATCATGATTCACGGTGTCTTCAGAGCGAGCAATGCAAAAGCATACCTATCCTACCTATGGATAAGGAGAGAGGTATCGATAGGGAGGCATGTTTATCGGCCAAGACGGCTGTTATCTATCCGCGGTCCTATGGGGACATCGTGAGGGTCAAAGGCTGACACTGACACTGACACGGCTGTGGTTGTTGATGGTATCACGGTTGTGAACGGTGTGGTTAAGTGTCAACTGAACTGTCAACTGTCAACTATCGGCGAGCTGGAAATCCTAGCCGTACCCGCGCCTTGGAACTATGGTAAGGTACTCCATATTCGAGAAGTTTAATATAATATATATGGACATGACATGACATGCAATATGTACAGTACAGTATCCATATTCACTTCAATACTTTGTGTGTTTCGTTTCGATTCGATGAAGGTATTCCAAGTAATGCCAGTCTTACTCTACTACTGGTATCATTGTAAGTAAGACAAGGAAAGTTCAAGTAGAAATCAAGATGTTTGGTTACCTATTTCGTACAACAGTCATAATACCTTACTCATACTTGTATGTACAGTAAGTACTGTATATGTACGAATACGGCGTACAGCGTAATATTCTACGTATGTAATATGTAACATGTACTATGTACGTATTCTCTCATCCCTCGTGATAACATCGATGAAACACGGCCAAACCGCAGCACAATACAAGTACATAGTATGAAGCCCATACTTGTACACGCATACCACTCCACTCCACAGTTACATACACGATATTCTACATACAGTAACACATACATATTACATACCACCATACGTACAAGCACAAGTAGAGAGTTACATAGCCAGGCCTCTTCCATCAATGCCGGCTGGGCGTGCGCTTATTGCGTGCTTGTTCGCTGGGCGCCTCGGCCTCAACCCGGGAGCTTCTTTCTGGGCACGAGATACCCATACCCATACCCATATCCATATTCATATCCATCGTGCCATCTCATCCGTGAAGTAAAGCTTCGGCTCCATAGTAAGGTAAAGTCAAGTCGAGTCAAGTGAGGGTGGATTTGAAAGGTGGATTTGAGGGGTGGAAGTGAGTGAGAGCATAGAGGCAAACCCCTTCAGAGTGGCTCGAGTTGTTCGAGTAGTGGAGTGGCAGTGACAGTGACCTCGCCTTCTCCCTCTGACTCAACGTCTACTCTACTTCCACGATACTCTCGATTTGACTCGACTCTTGGAATTGGTCACAGCAGAATCACGAGGTGGCATATGACAGATGGGTGGAGCAGGTTGTCATCGTCGTCGTCAACAAGGCTGTGAATGAGGGCGAGGACGAGGGAGATGGAGGGATTTTCGGAGGCTTTCTTCCAAATGCACCTCTATTCACTCGTTGGGATGCCAATGACTGACTGCCTTACACCTAGGATATCATCCATATGATTGGGCCTCTAGGGGGAAAAGGCAGATCGAAATCTTTCTTCCTTTTTTCCCTTTTTCCCTTTTTCCCTTTTTCCCTTTTTCCCTCTTCATTTCTTGACATGTTTATGATTTTATTTTATTTATTTACTATTTCTCTTTTTAAACTTTTGTGTTGGTGTTTGATCTTGATTTCGGTGATGAGTTTGGGTTTTCAAAACTGGGCGGCGATTTATTGGGTCGCAAGGGGAAAGGAAATGGCTGAAGGAGGCATCAAAGTGGATGTATCACGATGTTTCTGTCGATAATAAGGTAAGGCGACGGAGATAAGTTGACTTTCTCATACGGTCATGTGAATTTCTAGCTTTTTCCCTCTTTCCTTTCCTTTCCTTTCCTTTCCTTTCCCTCTTCTTGGTTTTTCTCGGACATTTTTTCTTTTCTCTTAACCTTTTCTCTTCTACCCACTCTTTTCTGGTGATCTTCCTGTTTTCTCCTGTCGTTTACTTTATTGTTATTAATTGTTATCGTGGATGGGGATGGACATGGGCATGGGCATGGCGATGGCTTGAAGCTTGAAGCTTGAAGCTTGAAGCTTGAAGGGATGATTGCCATGTTGATGCCTGATGCCTGAGATGGGGAATAGACTTCCCAAGAATAGAGTGCCACCTGCTTAAGCGAGAATCTGTCACTTGTGCTTGTGCTTGGCGTGGGACAACTACAACTCCGTATGCCGATGCCGATGCCGTCGGTGGGAGGATGATTACATAAGCCGAGGATGTGCTGTTGTGATTGGCTGGGGGATCAGCGCCCACCGCCTCGTCTTGTTCTCGACCGTCGCCCAGCCACGCCTCACAGTCAACGCCCCATCAAATCAAATCTCACTCTCTCTCACGCACACACACACGAGCACACGCACACACGCACACACGCACGCACGCACAAACGCACACTCACTCACATCCCCCCCTGCTCCTCCTCGCGTGCACATCACCACACATCGAATACACATCTGATTCATCCTCCACCAACCAATACCTATTCCATCCATCAGATCGTCCATTTCATCGCCCGTCGATGTTCTTTTGCCAAAATCATTCTATGATCTTCATAAAGCACTTCCCTATTCCCGTCTTGGTCTTGGTCTTGGTCTTGGTCTTGGTATTCACCCGTTATTCCAGTGGAAATGTGTATAATTTACAATTTAAAAGTACAATTTACACTTTACACTTTGGCGCCGTCTGCAAACGCCATCACCATTGCTACTGTACTCATTGGTAGTGGAATATGCTAAGTATTCTCCTACCTATCATTGAATTTGACGCTCTGCATAACTACCAGTCCTCCATAATGCAAGCCACAAAAAAACACCCGGCATCTCATCCTTGTCTTTGTTCATCTTCACTTGATCGCACACATGCAGAGAACTGTCGCATGCAGCATCACCAACATGCATGCCTGGGGGCTGGGTGTCACCGGTAACGTCTGGCAGAGATGGCGTGTAAGGGTGGGAGAGGAAGAGAGGGAGATGAAGACATGGAGAGATGGAGAGATGGAGAGAGGATTTTTGAATGGTAAGTAAAGAGATGCAAAAGGTACACTGACACGGAGATCCTTCATTATTACTACATACGTACTGTTGCACTACTCACGGAATATGAATATTTCCCAAAGTTGAAGTGGTGCAGCACAGCACAGCGCAGTACAGTTGCATTCAATTTCACATTCAATTTCATATCCATTTCAATTTCCCCATTCATATTCATACATACAGTAGTGATCAGATCCATGTTTTTAATCAAGAAAAAGAAAAAGAAAAACTACTACTACTATTTGTGCTTATTCCTGGAGTTTCCCTACTAATTCGTGCAGTAGAAACCAGTCAATGTACCGACGTACATGCTGCCAGTGTCAGTGCTGCCAAACTCACTTCCACTCAATTCAATGCCAGCATTTCATTCCATGCAACGCAGGGGGGGGGGAAGCGTTGCAGCAACGAAATCTTCACCAACTCATGCCCTCCAAAAACCCTCGATACCCTCATTGCCCTCCAATGAGCTTCGCCATACACAGCTTGACAGGGTCGGCCACAATCAGTCCATAACCCATAACCCATCATGCAACGAGTCGCATGTCGACCCATGTCATCTTCCATGCTCTCCGTCGAAGCCACCTAACACCTGACGAGTGGCAAGTAAAGAGGCGCACGTCCCTCCGAGACGAAGCGGTCCAACTCTGACCCCAAGGTTTCTTTCCTAGGGCGTTGCAATAATTGGATGTCACGCTGTCCAATACGATTTTCGCAGCCCCGGACAGCCTCATTTATCTCAGCCCGCCTTGCTACTAATCCCTCAATGATTGGCCTCTCTTGGCTCGACGCGGAATGGGAATGGCAAAAGGCACCGTGGGAAGAGCTCTAAGAAAGCCAAGCACTCAAGCTATGACTGCAAAGACTTTCCAAGTCTCACATGGCGTTGAAGCCTTCGGCGAAGTTGATCCACTGCTGCCGCTCGTGTGGTCTCAAGGCAATCAAGGTAATCCTGAGCAGGATTTCCCTTCTCCCAGGGGGGCGGCGGCGCTGGGCTATGAGTGGCACAGTTGCTTCTACTTTCTATTCTACTGCTACCCTGACGACGACTCATTCTCAAGCGGCCTCACTCGTCTCCAAGTACCCTTCTTGCACTGACTGGCACTCATATTCACACTATTCTACTGGCATTACGCCCCCCCCCCCCAACATTCAAATTTCGCTGCCTTCGGAAATTGTCCTATTGACTACTAGGCTCTACTCTACTGTAGCAATAGCAATCCTGACCAGCTAGAATATGAGGGACGATCTTACTTTGGACAACACGACCACGATCCACCAAAGCAATCCATTCCTCCCATAAACACCCCCCTGCCAATCAAACACCTTGTTACATTTCTCAAAATACCACTTTATGAGATACACGGCTTCCCTGCATTCATACAGTACAGTGGTGCGCTGCGCATCACAGTGCCCAGTAATGGATCTGCACAGAGCAGAAGTCAAGTGTTGCGGATGATGCGGGCGGAATAATTGGTGGCTGCACTCGTTCTCTCTCCATGTACGCACAGAACGAATGAGACGGCCGTTGCATTGATCGCGGGCAGCCACGAGGCAGCATTTGCAACACATCGAAGATTCAATATTGTTGGCCTGGTCTCAGACCTTTGTGCATCTTTCATGCGCCCGGCAAACCCGCAAGCAGTCAAGGCAATCAAAAAAGAATCGAAGGAGAAGGAAAAAATAAAGGCACACAAAGCCCTGCTCCTTACCGCCACACACACGAGAAACACACTGCGAGGCGTTGCTGATACATGCGCGGTCGAACACTGTTGATGTTGGTGGGTGTAAGATGCCGAAGACATTCTGGGCCACAATGGTGCAGAGAGGACAGATCATAGTTGACGGCAGAGATGTCACTACGCTGAGCTTAACCCTTGTGGTGGAGGGGGGAAGGCTTTGATGATCATATTCATAGGGTTGGGATTCGTCACAAGGTCCGTCATCGTTTGAGATAGTTAGATTCCATGAAATTCTTGTGCAACTTCACATAAGGTAAGTCGAAGGGGCCCGGCGCGCACAAAACCATGGGCGGTTTAGCTTAGCTTACCTTTTGACTAGCCCCGTACCATAATTTATCATCCTTGTTTGGTATCCAAGGTATGATGGAGCTGGAAGCTACATTAGCGTACCAAACCAACTGGTCTCCACAGTCAAGTGCCTGCTCTCTCACTTTATGGATTTCACGGGGTCAGATATACATTATTAGACATAGCCTCTTCTCAACACCACCTCATCCATATCAACAACATCTCGATTTTCAACAGATATAGGCTCGATACTTTTCGAATGATAACTGCATCATAACTTCGACGTCCTTCCTTCTCCCTTGACCTTCTTCGACCAGCCTGCTTCAATACTCATCACTCGAAGCTCGCCTTTTACGCCCCCCAATCTAATATCTATATCCCTCGAAGAACCATTCAGTTGGATTCTCATCACAAGAAACTTGGTCGCTCGAAGATTCACTTTTCTTTTTTTCCCCCAAAGGCCTTCCTAATATGACTTATTCGCCAATCTCATCCAATATCAGAGACATAACCTCGAGAACTGGACGTGTCCCATCGCCAACGACATACTCGCCGATTCCTGCTTGCTATCAACAGCCCGCCGGCGTCTATTTCACCCCACCGCGTTCACCAGAGCTTGGCAACGACTTTTCATCTTCTCAAGACCCACGTATAGGAACATATCTAGGTGACAACCAGTCTCTTCAGTTGACAGAAGTACTTGGAAGTGGGGCCTATGGTGTTGTTTACCGTGCTGTGGATATCTTTACTGGCATCCCATATGCAGTGAAGGCCTTGAACAAATTCACTGCCGAGGGACTTCAACTGGATGCTCGACAGGTAGAGTTCCAGCAACGGGAAATATGGCTCCACCACATGGCCTCCGGCCATCCAAATGTGGTCCGAATTCTTAAGATCCTGGAACACCCCGATTGTACCTTTGTCATCTTGGAGTACTGCCCGGAGGGTGATCTCTTTTCCAATATCACTGAGCGTGGTCATTATGTTGGTAAGGATACAGAGGCCCGAGAGATATTCCTCCAGATTTTGGATGCCGTGGAGCACTGCCACAGACTTGGTATCTACCACCGGGATTTGAAGCCTGAAAACATCCTGGTCACTGCCCAGGGAAGACAGGTTAAGCTTGCCGACTTTGGCCTCGCTGTCACTGACGCTCGTACTGGCGACTTCGGCTGCGGTAGCACATTCTATATGTCTCCTGGTAAGATTTTCGATATAAGCCCGTATTGGAGAAAGTCATACTGATCATCATCAACAGAATGCCAGAACCAGGCCCCAGTGGAACGGGACTATGCTTGTGCACCAAACGATGTCTGGAGTCTTGGTGTTATCTTGGTCAACCTGACCTGTGGACGTAACCCATGGAAGAAGGCTGCCAAAGAGGATTCCACATTCCGTGCTTTCCTCAAGGATTCAAATTTCTTAAAGTCTATTCTTCCAGTCTCTCAGGAGTTGAACCGGCTCTTGAAGAGAATTTTTGAAATGGACCCGGAGAAGCGAATCAGTGTTAGTGAGCTTAAGTCCGAGATGCTCAGTTGCCATCACTTGACGACAACCAACGACCTTCCACCAAGCCCACCACAGACCCCAGGTCGCAGACCAAACCGTCGCCAGGAAATCAACACTGTCAAGCCGGCCCTTGCCATGTTCCCTCAACAGAGACCTGCAGTTCAAAAGGCCGCACAGTGCATATGGCAAGACTCTGCCAGCTCCGATGAAGACGCTTTGTCCGAGACCGACTCAATCCCATCATTGGCATCTGGATCTTCTTGCGACGAGGCTCTTGAGTTTGACGATGTTGATGAGCCTCTTGCCGTGTACACCCCCGCACAGGAAATGCCAGCTCAACAATCCTACTTCCTTCCACAACAACAATGGCAACAAAACCAAGTCCCTTGCGGATTCAACTACCAGCAGGCCCCTCCTAGCCCACCACTTGAAGATATATCCCAGCAGACATATTTCCAGGCTCAACAGGGATATGAATGGCCACAGCAACAACTATACGTTCAACCACAATCCAAGGGACTTTTCTCTCACTTCTCTCAAACTTTCCAGCACTATAGCAGCAACTGTCGCCAGATGCCATTGTACTGTTAGATTTTCATAACCAAGGCTCTTGGATCCACCACGGACTACTACTACTACTACCACCTCTCTTCTACATACGACAAAAAACCTTTTATCCGCTATACCCGTCGGGCCATACATGACGCCTTTGACCAAAAAAAACTCCCAAAATTCAACTTTTAAGGCCTTTTTCTTCTCACGGGCCTCGGAACAAAAATTAAAATCATCTACTTTCTTACTATGTCATTAAAACTTGTACTATTTCCACTTTAGATTTTTTCTTCTTTTGTGTATCGCTAAGCGGGGGTGTATGGGTGTTTTGGGTCCTGGTTCATTCAAGAAAATTTACGAGCGATCGTAGCTCTTGGTTTCTCTTCCTATTTTGGGAACTTTCATTACGTTGGGGGGCAAGAATTTTGGTTTACTGTTTGGCGGCTTGGGCGCCTCTTTGTCTTATTTTTTGGGAGCTTGATTCGAAGCTAAGGAGGCTTTAGATAACATTGCTAGGGACTGATGATGTTGATACGAGTAACGAGATGAGATTCATTCACTTACGGTCGCTAGAGATTGGAGACTTTGGAGGAGATACCATGGGGCAAATACTGTGTGAGAATAAGAATAAAAAACAAATTTAAAACTATTACCATATGTTCTTGGGGTTTTTCTGTTACATCATGCGAATGAATGCATTTAGATTGGGCATGTCTACAATCTAATTACAGTTGCAAAGATATCGAGATCAATAGTCTCAGATTTCTTTGAGGTACCGATCGCACATGTCTGATCTTGCCTACAATAGCATTCAAGCTTGATGCTAACTACTATTCTATGAAATCACAGATCATCAACTAGAAGAGCACTTGGATGCTCCCTCCCCCGCGAACATCCTTCTTGGCACTCCTCACCATCCACATTTATGCCGTAGCGGAACGAACCTCCTCCTCTTTCCTGAACTGTATCACGTATTCACTAAATATCTACGTCGCAATAGGTAGATTACCATGATGATATTCTACTTACATCTTAAACCCAGATCGCAATTAACCTCCTCTTCCCGCTTGAGCATGCGGTTCATCTTATCCTAACTACCTCCCTACCCATCCTTAGACTGCAAAACCTATCCTCCCCCCCCACTCGAACTCCTCCCCGACCCTTCCAAAGATAAGCACCCATCTCCAACCCATTCCAAAATCTACAATCCGTAATCCGCACTTGACATCACCTCTCCCCCTGCCGATCCCTCTCGCCCCACTCATTCATTCCATTCCATCCATTCCCGTGCGTGCTCTCCCCAAAGTTCCAAGCTCAAGCTCCAACTCCAACACCAACACCAGCTATCTCCCCGTGCCCCCCAGCATCAGCCCGTGCCACGTCCGTCCGCCCGTATCAATATTTACATAGTACGTATGCTTGCATGAAAGCCGCCTTCTCACTCTGCATCTCCTCCCAAGTCCTTGCAAGTCCTCCATGCCCTTCCGATCCACGCCCTCCCAATCCTCACGTCCTCCAAGTCCCGGCACGTCTTCCCAAGGCCTCCCCACTCCTTCCAAGCCCTTCCAAGTCCCGGTGGGTCCGCGGCGCGGCGACGCTGCCTTCTTCCGCGTCTGCATGCACATACATATATACATACATACTAGCATTCGCGCCATGCCTTTCTGTTACTCGGAATACTCTACTCATCGCGCCCACGCCCGCGCCCGGCCATGGTGGAGGTCGTGCGTGTGCGGTCGATGGCGATGGCGATGGGGGGTATGGGCGATTGTGTGGCTGCTGGTGCTATTATGGGTATGGGCAAGGTGAAGGCTTGGTGCGTTTGTATGTACATAGAACACATAGAACATGTACTTGTATCGCGTAGCTTCTCTGGGTGGGTTGTGTGGCGGGCCTGGAACTCGAAGGGCGCTGATCAGGATTCGATGGCGAGCTGATTGGGTTGGGCGTGAGGGCACGGCGATAGGGCGTCTGGGAGCTTGGGGCTACGGTTGTCACTGACGAATATTCCTACCTAGGTATGAACATGAATACGATAATGGATGATGTTCTGACGCTCACAGCCTGACAATTCCTCGCGCCATCCCTTCTCGACTCGGAGTGAGACGCCCTTCATCGTCTTCTCGCATCTTCTGTGCCTGGTCATTGAATAATAATGAACGATGGGAACAATGTCTCTCGCCAGCCTCACGCCCTCCATCTCCGACGCCCAGTCCTCGCGCCTCGCATCCATCCCATTGTGCCTCGGGAGTTTCTCGCACGCTAAACCCCTCGATTGGCTGCCGCGGCATGCAGCTGTACAAGTAAGCCTTGCCTGGCCTTCCAGTGCAGTCAGTGGGCACGGCAGACAATGGGTTGTGGTTGATTCCAGCGGGTGTGCTTGCGTGTAATATGCATAGGTATGCTCTGCGTGCGCGTGTGACCTACCTACTACCTATTACAAGTACCACCTACTCCGTCAATATGGTGATACGTTTATTATCGGCGATAGCGAGGGGCGGGTGCGTTTATTCGTCAAGTGTCTGTGCCTCTTGCTACTGCTCTTGCTTTTCTCATGCATCAACAGGGGCACGGAGGGAGTGGTGAGGGAAGGGTGCGGCTGGGTGGGAGATTTTTGAGACATCTGTACCGGAAAACATGAATTATCGAACTTTCGAAAATAACTACACTTTCAATTGAATCATGTTGGGTATTGAGAATGATCGTCTAGGGTAGGGACTTGGGACGAGGCTGATGAGATTGACCCGGGACATACTACTTGCTCATCTTGCTCATCTTGCTCGTAGACAAGGCGTTCTGAAATGTCTTTTGAAATACAATAATTTCCATTCACTCGTACTCTCTATTTCAAATACTTCGATGATCACTCTCAGCCCTCGGTTTACAGTTAAATTGGCCCAGTTTCTGGTATCCAAGTCCCCGATGTAACTTTCTCATTCATGATCAAGTCAACAAAGAAATCAGTCGCAGTCTACGCAGCCTTCCTGTCATCATGCAGACTAAACCTGCTTCCATTATTCAGACTTGTCATCTGCATGCACCGAATACAAGATGCATGCATGTGTCTCATGCAACCCATCCGCGCTCTTGCATTACATTACATTGCATGTACAGTACACGGCATCTGCGTCTGCGTCTGCGTCTGCAACTTCTCTCGATTATCAGACTTATCATGTGCAGCACAAGCAGATGAACACTTGACAGCGCATCCGTGCAACCTGCGGCTCGCTCAAAGGAGTACTTACAGGGCGGAGAAGAGTCATTGGCGAGTAGAAGGTTTATGCCTTTGTAGGGCTTACGAGGTTCTGCAGCTTTGCTTACTGCATACTGCCTTTCTCGGCATGTTTCATACAGGAAGCATGAGGTACGGCTGCCTGGTTGGCTTATCAGATGAATTGTGGAGGATCTGCATATACAGGCGTGCAGGTAAAGTGTAAAATGTGAATCTGCAATGATTATCGACGCATTTTCAGTCATGTGTGAATGTTCATACTGAAACTGGATTAGGGTTTTCAGGTTATCGGAGCCTTGTAGCATTGAAGACTACAGACTTTCGTAGTTGCGGTTTCTGATAGATTATCACAAACTCTCTTCACAAGCCGTGTTCATCTTCATATCAAGCTGTGTTCAAGAACACAGCTTGAAGAGTACCGTTTGAGCCATCCGATTGTTTCAACGACGGAAACATGCAAGTGAGTGCTAATAAACGGAAATACCCTCGCACATCCACAATGCTCAAGGTATCTATCCGTGCCGCAGATTAACGAACTCTCAATTATGAATGTTTGAATGGCACGATGTTGAAGCCACATGTGGCTAAAGTTGAAGCAAACCCAAAATGCCGACGACTGGTGCAGCGTTTGACTTCGATAGAGCCGAAAATCCATCCGCACACGTCACAGCCAACGTATCTATTGATACGTAACCTGAAAATGCCTCAAGAGAGTTGATAAGCAGCTTATCGCCCTGGACTCGGGACCAGCTCCTCAAGAGGATCGTTGAAGAGAGTCCAGAACCACAAACAGAAGCTGCAACTTTACAAGATAGACGGCGTTGAGCTATTTGTCTCTTCGCAGCGTTAACCGTCTATCAATGTAGCTAGATCTAGCAGGCGGAAAGTATCCAACACGAGAGAGAGAGCGCGAGAGCGAAACCTTCTTCCATCCTTCCATCACAGCATCCATACTGTGTACGTCGTAGGTTACCACCGATCGATGTGGATGACGGCAACGATAAAGGCACGAATGACATGTCCACGCCGGCACAAACCACCCCTGACTCGGCACGATTGACCTGCTAAACAAGTCGGTCGCTGCGAGCAAACAATGTCCATTTAAGCTTGCTGGTAGCGCAGCACCAGTTCACTCAAGCGCTGTACTATACGCTAGCGCACGTGGCCATCATCTGCGGCCGCCTGGTAGGTTTCCAGGGTCTGCAACCAGCGTCCAGCGATCACTGGTTGACTTTGGAGTCCAGCGCTCGCTTCCAGCACCGAGACTATCCGATCTGAGTGTCGGCCCCACGGCTGGGCGTCCCAAACCTTACACCGTGTGCGCTGGGAATGTTTGGGACCCGCGCAAAACTATTTCACCGTATTGCTTGGCTCGCGACAGTAAAGCCCCAAGAATCTTAGCAGAGCGAGCTTGCGTGACATTGGGATAGCATTCACACTGACGCCGCGCAGCACCCATACTCTACGTAGTACAGTCTTGGAGCCATGGGCTGAGAGACCAATCATGGCGCTGGGAATCTGGGCGCTGGCTTGGGACTGGCGCCGATGTTGATTTGTGCTTAAATGGCCTCTCTTGTCGTGGATGAGGCCGCATCCGTGAGCGACGGGAGGCTATCACGATTCAAAATAAGTACTTACGTCTCTACCGTGGCTGCCAGCTTCGCTCAGCCTCCACGCCGAGCGTCCTCGTACGCCTTCAGGGCGTGCAGAGGATAGAATGCACCATTTTAATATCCACAAGTCGACACCAAGCATTTAATTCTCCTTTGGGAGAGCTAAGAACAAAAGACTGGAAGAGGATAGTGTGGATATGTTGCTGATGAGTAGTTCAACATCGCGTTCAGCTGCGTCGTGATTGTTCTTGTCTACCAATGGACCCGCTTATGCCACGCGTGTACTGGTGACTATTGCTTGTTTTATGCAAATCATACGCGGCATCTACCACGGAGAAGCCGGGAAAGAGGAAGCGGTGGCTAGGCTGGATGAGCGATAGGGGCGAGTTGGTTTGTGAGGTTATTTGTTGAATGTGTTGCCTGGGACCGAGGTTATGCTCGCTACCGACGTTCACGTTCTGCAAACGCACCCTCTGCAAACGGGGATAGAGTCCCATTGTTTGTGTTGTGCGGACGAGGTAGGTTGACGCTGCGAGGCTGCGAGGCTGCTTGTTTTCGAGAAGGGGCCCGTTCTTGAATGACTTGAAAGGCTGAGTGAGCTCTTGTGTCAGGTAATCAATACCAAGGCTCCAGCTGACCAACTATGGACTCTTCTGCTATTGTCCTGCAAAATGTAGAAATAGTTGATAGAGCCCTCCAACTTGCCATGAACAGCTGTGAATCCTCGAGACTTCAAGAGCGCAACCAGTCCACGCGCAGCTTGCTCATGTACACAGCACTTGTACCTGTCATTCATGGTGGTTAAAGAGGGACATCACAAGCAGTAGTCCTATGTAGGATAACGATATTGGTTCACTGATCGCACCCATACATAATACTAAAGCTAAACATGAATGCCGCTCGAATGAGAGCAATATCAGGGCATAGCGTGTAAGACTTTGAAGGTAGCCATGGACGCGAAGCAGAACAGTTCTGGTAGATGTTCTTGCCCAGATTTATCCTTGAATTGTCAATAAACAGCGCTTGAATGACTGAACAAGATCCCCTTTCCATCATAGAATGTCCGAGTCATGCTCCTCATGTTGTATCCTCGCTGCACGGTGTTCGATCGATCTTGACATACCAGGAAAACCAAAGGGGTTCTCTTTTTTATGCAATCAACAAATTCATCCATACTAGATGTATCCTTTGCTTTAAGGTTTCAGTTATACCATCGGAAGCTGACATAGTCAGAGTGGTCGAACTTTTTGGCATCAGCTCTTTCTGTGGCCCCTATGCAAAGAGATGGAGAAACACTGGAGTAGATATGATGTAGTCCCGATAGATACCCAGATGTAGGCTCGCTAGCAACACAGGCTTAAGGGGCTGGAAAAAAGAGGGGGAGCCCAAGATGTTCCTTACAACTCAAATCACACAACCCTTGCCCAAGTCAGCCCCTGGAGAGGTTGGTATCTGAGTCTGTAACTCAAGTCGGGTATCTCCATCGTTGACAGGCCATATCGCTAGATGACGGCAAACGAAGAGTCCCGGACACGAAGTATCAATCAATGCCATTTGTAAGGTGGCTATGGACTGTTGACTTCTCTGTGCCTTGCAAGATGGCTAGTCAAAGAATGTTCTTGCAATGACTCAGTGAGGTGGTTGTGCCAAGGGTCTTCTTCCAGTCTCATGATAGATGCCGGTCGTTGACATATATTCGTGCTAGCGAAAATTTGCTTTAGGACTGCTAACTGAAAAAGTTTCTCCCTTCGAGAGTTCTTATCTCGATAGCTTTTCGTCAAGATTCAGACGCAATTGCTTCGGTGGGTTGTAATCCGACTATTGGGAGTAAGCCATGGATGAGGCATATCTTGATGTGGAGTTCAGACAGCTTTGCTGTTATCTGCTTCGATGGCATGCTCGAAGCAAAATGATGCCTTCTCGAGCTGTAGTTTCAACTTCAGCTATTATGATTGTAGCATTTTATGATTCACATACCTTGTTGAGCCTTTCCATCCAAAGGCTCAGGAATCCCGTGTCTTTCCCACGCTGCCTACAAATCTCTGCTGAGATGAAGAAGTTGTACAGACGCGGCATAAAGTAAGAGTGTTTGACAACGTCGTTCCTGACTCGATCAGAGGCTTTGTTCGGCTTCAGATCGTGTCTTGATGAGAAGAAAAAAGTGGTTGAGTTGACATGTCACTCGGGGGTAAAATTGAAGCAACTGGACAAAATCGCCCATGAAATTGTGTTCACCGTGGCTTGGCAGAGTCTTGATGAGTGGTCAAAGGATGAATATTTTGACAAAAGAACAATTAATATAGCCGACAGTACTATAATTTTTTTGTTAGGTAGAAGACACATAATACAATACCAAAAAGCAGCATTGCCTTATCACCGAAATATCGACATTTCATGCACACTGCGCCTCCTGGAACCAAAGGAAATTAGGATAGTACACTGATCATAGCATAGTAAGAGGAATTACTGACATGAGTTATTCTATTAAAGAATCTGACTGCAGTGAAACATGTCTTATTCCTAAGCGACAAGATCTTTTATCTACAAATGGTAGGATATTTGTACAGTTAGGCGTCAAGCCCGTCGATAGTCACCAATTAAACGACCAAATCGCGCGAACGAGATCCTTGAATGGCAACCTCTGAGTTCAGCAACACGTATTTGGAATTACTCAGCAATGTAATAGGCTGCTGATACATCAGCATAGGGTATTAATGGAAACGTTTTGACGAAAGGAGAAAATGATTGAGATACCCAACTAGTGCATTTCTCCATGAGCCTTAGGTCAGTATTTTAGCTCCAACCTCGAGATTTACATCTGAATGTGTTTTTGATTACCTACATGATACGAGGATCTGATAACGATAGCAGTCTCCGCCAAAAATGGAAAGAGGACAACGTTACAGCAAAGAAAGAAAAATAAAGTATGAGGGCCGGACCCTTAGCCGTGAGCTTAAATGAAAACGACTTGTATAAAGAAAGCCCATAGCATCTTCTGCCTTATTTCTGAGATGAAGAATTCACATCGTTCTCACTCTTCTTTCGTGATAAGAACTCCAGATTAACGAAGTTCTTATCACTAAAAATCAGTTTCGGCCGAGATTGCCGGTTCAAACCGAAAGATTCAATACTTCTGCAGAGTCTTGACGTATTGCCAAGTAATCACACAATATATGAACAAGAAAACATGCGTGAGTGTTTGTACTCTGTCATGCCTTTTCCAAGCAGAAATGTATACGGTTATCGCAACAATTCTCAACGCCAAAACAAACCATTGAACAACATGCTAAGCAGCATTTTGCGATTTGACGAATCTTAACAACGGCTTCATTTTGATTTCGCTTTTCCTGTATCAGAACAAAAACAACACTGTTTTGTGGTTCAGGTTGTGGTCGGTTGTTGAGCTTAGCATCTCCCAATCTCATATCTTGAAAGTCTAGGAAAAAAGGCTAAAGGCAAGGAGCCAGGAGTAGGAAAGAAATTGGAAAAGAGCTGAACATCAAATTTTGGTACCAATTTCTTGTTTTGGATGTTTGAGCTGACCAGCATCGAAGCCGTTCAGCCCTGCTAACATAGAATAGCAGGGTAGCTAAGATACCACGTGCTTCGCTTCGGAGTAAACAGTGATATTATGAGACGTGGAATATACTCATTTCAAAATTCAGATAACGAGCAAACAACACCATTAAGATCTCGAAAACACAAGCCTTGACTTAAGTGGAGACCGGAGAATTCTGTTCACGCAGAATGGAAGCTATCACAGAACTGATGATTGTATTGTCCACAATACAGATAACCTTGAAAATTGGTAGTGCGTGATAGAGATGTGACTCCACAAATATGTCCTGCATGATTCAGTTGTCTTTTTATCGATTATTGTGACTCTGCGGACCCGATCAATGGATCTCTCCGGCTTTTCATGAGCGGAGCATATGGTAGAAATAGGCACCGTGTTCAATTATGTATTGATGAGGTTCCTATTGCGGAAAGTGTGGTCTTGTTCCTGGGGTAATGTGGTTATATGCAAGAGACCAGACAAGGTATGCCACGGCTTCAAGCTTAAAACCTCTAGACGCCGTAGTACCAGTTCGTGCCGAATCACGATGTGAGAGTTTCCAACCAGACTTGAGATCCAAAATCACCATCATGCAGCTGTGGCAGATTTCTCACGGCCGGCTCTCCGAAGTGTGGGTTCTAAAACCAGTGTAGCGTAGTATGCCTGACTCGCTCCCTGGGAAAGCCCACACATACAACCGCTCGCTCAGAGATAGAACAGCTCATTTAGTGTGACAGCCGTTTGAAAAGGATCTTGCAATCGTCATCCGTGAGCGAAAACCGCCATCGAATCGTTCTGCTAGGAAGCGACAAAACCTGGACCGAATATCCGGTGTCCATGGCCCATATGATGGTGGATCTGACAGAAGCCTTTTTGACAGGTAAGAACTCAATCGGTTGCATCTTTACCTGAGAAGCAAAGGAAGAATCGGAGCTGAAAAATTCGTGGCGAATTTTCACATTGAATGATATAACCGCATCGATTTGGCCAATCATAAGACTGATAAATTGCTCAACATGCCTTTAAGCCACCATTTACCAAGGTTTGATTGTGTTGATGTGAGGTTGATATTGTAGACCATGTCTCGTCCAAGACTCGATAGAGAGAATTTGATAAAATAATTGTCGCCTGTTGAGTACCATTGTCCAAAGTCTTCGAGGTTCGTATCTTCCTTTTGAACTATCCAGCTGCGGTACTCGGAGATGGCCCTATATTTTGTACTTGAGGCATAGAAGATAAGTTCCAGTTGTGGTAATTATGGTGCTATCGGAAGTTTGTCTCAGCTTTCCTTCGGCTTGCGGATGATCACCTTCTTGCCTTCTAGTGTCCATCCAACATTGTGCTCGGATACTAGAGTATTCCATGTCGAGTCGGTTGCTTGTTCGAGGTATTCCAAATCGATGTTGAGATAGGCACGTCCCAAACACTTCAGAGCTCTAGACCTCATGCTCTCCTCAGCAAATTCCATAAGTTTGGCCTTGTGTCCATCAACGTTCTTCTTGACCTTCCAAAATTTGTTGTAGTCATCGTGGACCACAGCATCCAAGGTAGCTAATACCTTTGAGTCACGGAGGTCATATTTTCTTCGAATGGCATAAGCCTGTGCGTAATCGTGTTGACGGCATGTGAGATCCAAGACCAGATAGCCTGTAAATTCTTGCAGCTCGATGCTGGTAAGTGCTTGGACAGGATGCATGCTCCTCAGGAGATAGTGTATAGCCGGATGGTAAGACTCCATATGTTTGAGAAGAATGGAAAGCCGGATGCAGAAGATGTATGCCTGGATGGAGAAGCTGTCTACTCGTTTTGATGCAACGATCCCTTCGCGTAGCTTTCGCATAGCCATCAGCAAAGTAGATAGGTCCTTGTTGTTGGATGAGACGTTGAACGATTCGGAGCCGGTGGTTGAAGGAGTCGATGCGAAGCTGGTGTCCGTACGAATATTGGAAGAACCATCCGGTTTGACGTGGGCGATGGATAATGTTGCAAATCGTCGCAGTAGTTCATCACCGCGCCCAACTTGTGAACAGAAGCTCATAAGCCTGTCGACAATCTTGGTGTAATAGGATTCTTGAGCTTTAAAGTCGAGGAGCCTTCCGGTATGTTAGCAAGATCCCCCGGATTTGGAGTGAGTTTGGCAGCGTGCGAGTAACAAAATATGTTACGCTGGGGCTGAGCATTAACTACCTATTATCACCTTTAGAAGGTAAGCCAATAGCTTCTAGAGGGTCTATTGTAACAGGTTTTAACCTGCCCCAAGGGCCAGATGGCACCCTTCCTCCTCGTGTTGCCATGAGAAAAGCGACGACTTGTAATGTCGAGGGGGTATCTGGGGGAAGTTATTGGAATGCTGGATTAACGCGGGGCTCTGTAAGATGGATGGCGCGGGTACAGCCGCAACCGTCGGAGGGGAAGCCATGACCGCCGAAAGTCTTACCTGACGTAGTAATTGTGCATATCCAAGCAAAAGCATCATTTTCAACAGTATCAGCATATAATTCCCAGCTCTTCGGAATTAAGTCCGAGTTCAGTCTTTGAGATCAGTTGTGTCTTTCAAAACCATGGCAATCCGCCAACGGCGATCTTCAGTCACAGAGGTCATTAAAGATGCCGCCTCAACCGTTGAGGAAAAGTTATCTGATGCGCTGACAGTCCTTTGGTCTGATCTTCCAACTTGGCAACAAGACAATCATTACATAGAATCAGGCTATCGTCCAGCTTCCAATTCTTTTCAAAAGTCTTTTGCGAGCTTGGGATACCTTCACAATGAGTCTGTGAACATATACTCGCATCTGTTGGGAGCCATAGTCTTTACCATCTCTGGGGCACTCCTTTACACGTTGGTCAAGCCTCGCTATTCTTCCGCCAACACTTCAGATATTTTGGCCTTTGGAAGTTTCTTTCTTGGAGCAGCTTTGTGCCTTGGCATGTCAGCTACATATCATGCCGTCTCAAATCATTCTTCACGGGTTGCCAAGTTTGGGAATAAATTGGACTATGTTGGAATTGTATGCTTGATCACGGGATCTTTCATTCCAAGTATATTCTATGGATTCTATTGCGAACCTGCTCTTCAAAAGACATACTGGACCATGGTATGGCATTGGGAATATCGCTTTCGATGTGACAGGACTGATAAGTACTAGATTTGTTCTCTTGGAGTTGGTTGTGCCATGGTTTCCATATTTGAGATATTCAGAACACCTGCATGGAGACCTTATAGGGCTGGCATGTTCGTGGCCATGGGGTCATCAGCCGTGTTTCCTGTACTTCACGGCCTTGAAATATATGGAGTCAATTCAATGAGGGAGCGCATTGGCCTCACATGGCTTGTTTTGCAGGGCTTCTTATATATTACAGGAGCTGCACTATACGCGGTATGAACCAGATGAACTTCTTAGGAGATTATTGCTAATTATGACAGTCACGCTGGCCAGAGCGATCAGCTCCAGGAAAATACGATATATGGGGTAGCTCGCATCAAATATTCCATGTACTTGTTGTCATGGCCGCCGCATCCCATCTGTATGGATTAGTGAAGGCGTTCGACTATCACCACAGTGAGCTTGGAGGCAAATGTTAGAGCTTTAAATCGTGTTTATTAGAGATACGCTAGGTCTCACTTCCATCTAGATATACATAAAATGTGCCTAGTATCATCAGGCAGGCGTCATTCAGTTGATTCCCATGAAGTTGATATCCTTTCAACATCAATGGCCGCTATCTTGGGAGTATTGTACTGAGCCTTTAAGTAGGTATTTTTCATATACTGAAAGCTCACTTATTTCCAAGATTTTCCCCCCTCTTTTTGTTTTGTTTTTGCGGATCATCAACACTTGGATTTTGCAAGCTGTCTCCGTTTGAGGTGCCATTAATCAGAGGAAACTTCCAGAGTCAGTCTCGAACAGCCATAGTGGTCATAGAATTGCTAGGTTTACAAAACCCTAATTGAGATATTAAGCAAACTTCCAAGTCATGTCAAAAAAGTGGGAAATCCATACTTCTCACAATCCCCCCTTTAAGCTCTCTTATCCTTTATTCCTTTTTTATATTAATGCAACATACATTTGTTATAGTTCTATACCAACAACCCAGAGGTCTAGAATATTCGATGTTATGCTGCTGTGGTACTGTGGAGCTCGATTGATATTCAATACCAATATGTATAAATTAGCAGTAACGCAGATAATAATGAATATAATAATAAGGAAGAATCACAAAGGAGGATAATAAGGAAGAATGACAATAGACTTATGATGGGCTCATATTGAAATCATATTAGAGTTACGAGGAGACTCTTAATCACTTATGACACACCCACATGGAAGACTCACAAAAAATCACGTTCAGCCCAAGTGCTCACCCCAAGTATAAAACGCCCTCGATCTCTTCCCTTTCTCACAAGCATACACAATTGGCCCTGGGCAACTCTCTTATGTGCGTGCCACATAGAGTCTCACCTAAGATGTGTAAGTGAGCGTGAGCGTGAGCGTGAGCGATCGTGATTGATGATAGTAAGAAAAACGATGATGAGAAATACAATGACGATGGTAGTATGAACGATGTGTACTCCCCAAAATTCACATCACATAGCTAAATTCGGCTATTAGCATCCTCGTGCGAAGAAGAAGATTGAAAGTTGTACGCATGTGGTATAGAAGTGGTCGTCGATGGCGTTTTTATAGATGTTGCACGTACAGACATCACTTGAAATTTGATAATGTGACTGAGATTAGCTATGACTGTCTACAACGAGCTTCAGACCATAAATGACGACGACAAGATGTATGATGACGACAAGTAGTTATATTGATGCACAATGTGCAGCTAAACCTGACCATGAACAGCACTACTGCCTATTACTAAAATGGGTTAAACATGCAGTCTACCATGAGTATCGAAGAGCGTTTTATATTATCGCAGTCACAGTCACAGTCGCAGTCGCATACAAAAATACCAAAATCACATTCGGCTTCGATGAACAGTTGAGCGAGACCGACGACAATCATCAACGAAAACAAGATACATGACGGCACAACAGTGACGAAGATGAATACGAAGACGAAGACAAAAGATTCCAACGAACTTCATCGTGCAGCTACATAAGCTGGTTGCAGAGAACAAAGCATAAACCAAAGCAGGAGGATGCAGGCATGTGGAGCATGGCAAAACACCTTTCAGAATTCGCAAACCTCTCTACCAGACCACCACGTATGAACGGGCATGCACAGCCAAGCAACCGCCCGCCCAGCACAGTGCATACAAAGCTCAACGCAGCCAGAATCACAGACATCACCTCGGGCAGTAAAAGCACATAAGTCCTCTTCGAATTCAGCACCTCAGTATCTAAGCCAAGGAGCCCTCCAATGCCGCTAAACTCCGCCCATGCAACGCCGCCCGAAACCCAGAAGAACAAGAAGCAAAGATTATGTATTGCCTACGAGCTTGTGGCTCGCTTTACTCAGGATGTTAGCCGCCTTATCGACTTGCTTCTGCGCCAGCTCCCAGTCGGCGGCCTCGACGGCATCGCG
Organism: Xenosphaeropsis pyriputrescens; assembly: GCA_022609375.1. Classification (NCBI taxonomy): domain Eukaryota; kingdom Fungi; phylum Ascomycota; class Leotiomycetes; order Phacidiales; family Phacidiaceae; genus Xenosphaeropsis; species Xenosphaeropsis pyriputrescens. The sequence continues at coordinate 5,337 of JAGKQE010000120.1, read as the reverse complement.
GATGGCGGGGAAGAAGGCCTCGTCGTAGCCGCTCCAGGCCTGAGGGGCGAAGAGGATGTGTTTGAACTGGTCTCTGCCGGGGATCTATGTCACAAGTCAGCACTTTCTGGGGTACAGGTGCGGAGAAGAGAAGGGCGATGTAAGGGGTCTGGAATGGGGGAGGGTATACATACACCTCCACCAACCTCAAGATCCAAGAGGTGGGTCTCGAAGTTCGCCATGCGATTGTTGTGACTCATGCGATGCTGCGCAAGCATATTGTTTTCTAAACCGCCTGATCCACCGACGATCTTATACCATTCAGCCTCCCAGGTCTCAAAGGTAGAAGAGTCCTTGTTGAATTGTAGAACAGCTTCTCTCAACTTGTCAGTGTGAAGAGGTGGGTGGCCGTCTTGGTTCGCACCCTTACTCTCGAGCCAGTTCTCAAGGTCCATGACATAAGATGTGACGGCGGAAGAGTAAGCGGTCATATCGAAGGGCATAACGGGCGTGTCGGCCAACTCGAGAATAAGCAGGACCCAGACCTGCGCAAGCACCTTATGGTACTGGAAACCTGGATCACCAAACTCATCCATCCACTCGAAATTATCGTAAACGGAGTGGTAAGGGTAAGGTTCGCCCTTGAAGCCGAAATCGATGGAACTGGTGCCCGCCATGTCCTGAAAGGCAACATAGTCCGATCCAGCACCGAGTCCTTCCATCTTTTGTTTCTTGTCTTCCCAGATTTGGAGAAGGGTTTGATTGAGGACGGGGTCAGTTGTACGGTTGAGAACACGCAGCAGCGCTTTACGGAAGATGGGCGAAGCGGAGGCGTGGAAGTTTTGGCCTTGCACGGCGACGTCGACGTTGAGATATGCGTAGCCATTGTTGCGTAGCTCAGCCATGTTACCTTCTACATATTCGGTTGAGCCGATAAGGTTGTATTCCTCACCATCCCAGGATGCGAATTGGATCGTACGCAAAGGTCGCCAGTCGAGAGAGATGAGATCGCCGAAAATGCGTACTACCTCGGCCATGACAGCTGTTCCTGATCCGGGATCTGAAGCCCCAAATACCCACGCGTCACGATGATTACCAACAATAATAGCCTTTTCCTTTTGTTCGACGCCGTTGATCTTACCCATGACATTCCAGATCGGTTGTTCGTCAACTTCATCTTGAAAATTCTGGAGCCAGACAGTTGGGGAGGAGAGATTTCCAGACCACCAGTCTACATCTGGGACACCACCCTTCCACTCATCTGGAAGGGCATTACCAAAACCCTTCAGCGATTGCAGAAGAGGTTGAGCATCGCGCCAAGAAAGTGGAAGACTGGGGATGTTGTTAAGACCCGGGTTGTTGTCCTTGGAGATACGCGGTGTTTCCTTGATACTTGGTTGCCCAGGAGTCAAAACATCACCAACTACCCAACTCATCAAACTCACAGCTCCTCGCTGTACTCCATTATCCGGCATAAACCGGCCCTCTGGGAATGGCTTTCCCTTTAAGAATCCATCATCAGCTGGATCACTGTAAATAATGCATCCTGCAAATCCTGCCAACTCAGCAGCCTTAACCTTCAACGCGCGATCTCCTTGAGTACCGTAATACTTGACAAGAGCAATTGCACCTTTCGTTTCAATTCCACTGTCGTATAAACGCTTAAAATCTTCTCTGCTGCCGTAATTCGCATAGATCAAAGGTCCGGTGACATTTCCAGAACGACTGTGGCCATGAAAGACTGGTGTCTGCTGCCTGTCCTTATACGCAGCATCCTCCTCCAACTTTGCCGTCCACTTGACATTTCCTCCTTCGTCCAATAGCGCAACCTTTCTGCCATCTTCCCTCGGGTAATTCAAATACACGTCGAAAGTGTCCAAATGTACATCCTCCAAGCCTGCGCTCGCAAACACCCCCTCCATCCAAGTAGCAAGGACATAATCTCCCTCCGTCCCAGCCAAATGATCAAATTTCGTAATATACTTCAAATAATCGCGAATCTTGTGTTCGCTGACATGGGCCTGCGCAAAAGCCCTAACACTCTCCGGATCATACATTTGCCCCATAATCTGCGACGTAGCCGTAGCAAAGATGTCGGAAATGAAGATGATATAAACGACGCCGGCCACCAAGAACACAGCAAAGAAGCGGCCCAACAAGATATACAGATCGCTATTAAATTTCGGGAAACGAATATTGCTCCAACTCCAACCCTGGATTTTCGGCAGGCTGATCTTGAAGGGCAGGTGTATGGAGCTCAAGCTGGCACTGAGACTACTGATACGCTTCCCCCACCTGCTCTGTTCATTGGGCGGATCCAGCACCTCCATCTCCTCCATCTCGCGGCGCATCTCATCCTCCTCCTCGGAGTCCAGGCTCCGGCGATCGAATTGGTCGGGCGAGAGCAGGCCATGCTCCAGGTCGGTATCGTTGTCGGTCTCGCCATTGTCGGTGCCAGGAGGCCGGTAGCCCACGCGGCGGGTTGGCACGGGGTCTCTGGCGTCGCCGCCGCTCACGCCCAGCAGGCCCTGCCGTTCGGAGTCGTTCGCCGCTTCATTCGTGTGTGCTGCCGGCCGTGATGAGGTGGCCTCTTCGTAGGTTGGTATCGGAAGGTGCTCGTATCGATTCGGCTTCTCGTCTGGCATCGCGGGAATCCGGGGGAGGGATGTGTAGGGCGAGCAATTAGTCGATGATGTTGGATTGAGGGTGTAAGGAGCGACGGACTGATTGAATCATCGACGTATTCAAAAAGGAAGTTTTGTGATTGTGTGAGACCTTGGGGAATTGGTGGCAACGTCGTGTCGTCGCAAGCCGAGATAGAGCACTGCGCGTCAGAGCGGGCTCGTTTGGGACTAAAACACCGAGTATCAGGGGTCCGTAATTTGATCACCGGCACTCCGATTGGGACTTTAATTGGACTTGAGAGCTTTAGATATTTTTTGCTGCATTATATTACGACGACATAAGAAACCATGAACGTCGTTGGAAACGTGATTTCAAAAGCCTACGGAAAACTTCAGATGATAAGAACGCCCCATAAAATATTTGAATCATCGAAAACAATTTCCCCCGCTTTGTTGAATCTGCCAGTCAACTATCAGATATTGATCTCCAATTATTCGACTGTCTTCTTGGAACCAACAGGCACTAGCTCTCCTACGACCAAGTACTTCTCATTAAATCTGTCTTCCCAGCCTTGCAAAGCCTCCTTTTGCTCAACATCCAAATCATCCAAGGTATCCAGCGGACCATTCAAATCCTCAGTCAACATGTCCTCATCAAAACTTCCATGCGCAAGTCCCCGGGACGCATCTCTTCCCGCAAAGTTGGCATATGGACCACCTGGTCCGTAAAAGTTGCGACCTGGCGTAACATCGAAGACCTTTCCTCTGACAGCTAGATACACCGGCATATTATTCGTACCATTGAAAGGCTTGAGTTCGGGCGGGGTGAAGGTCTGGAAGACCGTTGGCGCTTGCTCTCGTGGAAGGACGGCCTTGGGCTTTGGCTTGAGTTGGTAGTAGGCGATGAGGATGAATACGGTGAGGAGAATCAGGTTGATTGGGGTTGCAATGGTGGCTCTGGATGTTGTGAGCGGGGTTGAGTAGGTGGGATGAGAGTGCTTACACTTCCGGCTCCACAGCTGGCTTTGCTGCCTCTGTCCATTGTCAGTTGCCAGCTGTTGAAGATGGAGGAATCCACTCACCCGTCTGCATTCTCTTCTCGACGTATTCCATTGTGTCTTTTTCTGAGTCGAAGCGGAGTTAGCAGTGCCCAATATCAATATCATGGTAAGCAGGTCACAATCTGGAAGACACATCACAGTATCCAACGTTCTAGGTAGGGAAATGATCAAGAACTCACCTGGGGTAACTTGAGTGGAAGGTGAAAGCTGGTCTCTTCTTGGAAGGTCGGATTGCAATATATTTGAGTGTGAGAGAGATTCGAAGTTCAAAAGATCCTTGACTCCGAGTATCCGCAGTCCATCATTTGTACAAGTACATCTTACATGCTGAGGACTTAAGCGAGACGATGCAATGGGTGAAGTATTATCAATCACCAAATGCAATCATTTATGCCAACTCATTCCACTAGTTACCGGTGGGTTACAGAAAACCCAGGAGTGTTCGAATACACTCGATCATTAAGATATGTACAAGTATGAGCATTCGGATGTCCATGTATCTGCTCCGCACTCCTCACTTGTGTTTATTCATAGACGTTCAGCAGCCACAAAGCACGTGCACTCGTCAGCCACCTGACAAGACCTACCTTCCTTTCCTTTCCCACCGAAGATCATCATCTCCATACATTCGTTCGTCGGCCGTGTATCAAGATCAAAATCAAGATCAAGAGGTGCACCGCGATGCCGGTAGGACGGGGCTCTTCTCTGCCCATTTAATTACTAAGTAGGAAAAGGTAAGCTGATCGCCCAAAGGAGTAGAAGGAAGAGGCAACAAATAATCAATAATCAATAACCAATCATCAATCATCAATCATCAATCATCCATGATTTACAATATTACTTTCTATATTTATTATGACCATAACCATAACTATGATAATAACAATAATAATCCTCTTGCTCCTTCCTACCATGTTGAGCTGAGAATGGAAGCTTTTTACATTTTACATCTTCTGTTGGTGATTCTATGTTAAGTACTAGCGGTGCTAGTAACTGCCTTTCCCATGGAGAAGCCAGTCTCTCGGCGGGACCCTTAAATCAAATCATAAAGCTGAAACCAACATCAGTAGCTCCTGCAATACGCCCATCCAGTTGCAGCAGATCTACTGGATAACAACATTCGACATTCGAAGCCCCATGCACGAAGCTGTCTTGTAAATACAACTCTTTGCAAGAGACCTACTTCTTCTTCTTCCTCGTCGTCCTTTTTGTCTTCGTTCCTTTCCTTCTTTTTCTTCTTTTCCTTCTTCTTCTTCTTCTTCTTCTTCTACTTCCTTTCCGTCTTCTCACGCTCTCTTATTCTCGTTCTCCTGGTTGTTGTCGTAATTGTCACAATACCCATTGTTCGATAAGGACTCTACCTAGCTTTTCGATTGTTTTGTTTGATTGTTGTGAGAATCACTGCTGCAACATTGACAGGCGCATTGTATACCTCCCAGTCAAACAACTTGCGATCCAACATTGTTTCTCGTTACACCTCATTTTCTGCTCACTCATACCAACTCACTCATTCATATTCGAGCTGGACTCTGCTGCTGCGTTTTCATCAAGGAGTCAAGGGACTCGAGGGAGGAAAGAAGGGGGGGGGGGGGGGGGGGGGGGGGGGGGGGGGGGGGGGGGGGGGGGGGGGGGGGGGGGGGGGGGGGGGGGGGGGGGGCGGGCGGGGGGCGGCG